>JAXQQM020088088.1:0-221794 GCA_034641835.2 Pinus albicaulis
TTAAAGAATCTTGCAGCCTTAGGGCTGCCATGGCCTTATCAGTAAGAGTGGAATAGACCATTTCCCCAGTTTGTTTATGCAGCTCTATCTGGTCTAAAGGATGAATGTCCTTTGCCAGGACCTCAAAATTTGTTCTGATATAATCAGCTGCTATCGTGGGTTTTGGTACCTTGGACTTGAAGTGGCTCATCATCATTTTTCCTTGTGAAATGTCAAATGCTGACATTAACCTTTCCTGATTGTGTGGAGCCATTTTCAGATATTGATCATATACTTTCATTCTTAATGGATCATTATTTGCCTTTATATTAATGAAAGTTATTTTTATATCCCTTGTATCTATTTTAGGTGGCCTAAAAGAAGATACTTCAGTACTCAACTGCTTTTGCAATGCTTTTCCTTTTTGGCCTGTGTTTGTTTCACTAACTGTGCCAGTTAGTTGACTGTCTTCCCTTCCATCATCAAATATTTCATCAATGATTTCCACATCTGGAAGTGGATCTGGTTTCTGTTTTTTGGCTTGATGTATCTCTGAGGATTCTTTGGGAGGAGTATTATCTGGAGCTTGCCTTTTCTTACCTATTTCCATCTTGGATGGAGTTTGTAATTCTGAAACTTCAGGATGATTTACCTGAGTGGGAGAAACTTGTGATTGATCAGGTGTTCTGGAGGTTTGAGGTTTCTCTGCCATGATAAAAGTTTCAATGACCTCTATTTTAGGTTCCTTTCCTTTGCCTTTTGACTCTACTGCAATTGATGAACTACCTTCCTGTAATCCCTGCTGTAGATATCCTGCTGAAGAAGTGCCAATGTGAGGTACCTGCACCTGTGCAAAAGATTCAAGGTCATACTTCTTCTCAAGATCTTTCATAATTTTGCTCATTTTGTCTTCTTCACTTTCTTCCTCAACTAGTGTTCCTTCGACCCATTCATCTTGGTTAGCATATTGTTCTATATCAGGAATCCTGTGGTGAATATATGGGGATGACTTGTTCTTCATTCTTTTTTCACAAATAAAACCAAATGGATCATAAGGAATCCAACGGAAACTTCTTTGTAACTTGCAATGGCTTTGTAGTATATCTTTTGCTTGTCGCTTAGCCTCCCTAGAGTTGCAGATGAAAGGACCTAATTGACTTTTAATCCTGAGTTGGGCTTTCTTTTTCACACTACAAAAATGAATCATATTAGAATTATTCATTTTCCTGAAATATTCCAAGGCAAAAATTCTCATGGGCACATATTTTGGTAACTTGAATGGATGCAATTCCATCCATAAAATCTCGAAGGATCTAATGGTTCCATTCCCATAAATAGTCACTCTCCAAATTAGCTTAGTCTCGATGTTCTCCGCAAAGTCTTCTATTTCATTATTGCCTTCAGGAGAATTATTAACAAATGTAGCTTGTAATTTATACAAAAGATCGATGAACCAAAGATAGAATAGGGAGACTCATAGGAAGAATGAGTTATGGCAGACCAAAAGATAACTGATCTAGGATTTCCCTTGGCATCAAGCTTTTTAACAGGGAAGGAGAACTTCTCAGATTGATAATAGATAAGGAGATGATAAATAACTGAGGAATATTTGAATACTTTCTCATTATCTAGCCTCATGAACTGGTCATGGATTTTATTGGAAATGAAGGATGCAAAATCATATTTTAACAGCAGAGGTTGCCCAGAGTAAAGATAGACAACAATAAGCCTGTGGTGATTTCATCAACATATTCATCAGATGAAACCCAAGACAAAGGATATCATATTCGTGAGGAGTCTCATGTAAATTATTAAAGTAAGAAAAACCATAGGGAGGAGGGCCCCTAGGTTGATGTTCAGGCAACATAAAATTCTGGCAAATGCACTTCAATTTTTCTGGGGACAATTGATTAGACTTTTCAATCAGTTCTTCCATAGAAAAAGGAGTTAGCTCTTGACCAGGTTCAAAATGTAGCATTGTGTTGATAGCTTGGGGAGTAATGGGGAAAAGAACACTCTGGTCAGGAGACATTACAGCTCTTTGAGTTGGATCATAGTTAGAATGGCAGTAGTGGATAATTTCTGGAAAAATACGGACTAAGGGGATGAGATATCTCGGGAAATTGGATTCCCACAATCCAATGACATCCAATCCCTTCGAATAATCGTCTCTGCAGCAAAAATAACTTCGAAGGGGGCTTTCATCAAACACTAAGTCTTTAATTTGGAAGTCTTTATCCACTAAGGGCAAATATTCTAACTCTCTGTGGGAGGCATTTAATGGGGTTACATTTAGAGCTGCCGGAGCTCCCATTTTGGTTCTTGTGTATTCAAAATGGAAGTCTCTAGGTTTTCTTCACAGACCAGGTGCGATTTCAGTTTTAATGAGGGAAATTGGCACAGTTGCAGGTTTGGGGGAACAATTCACAGCTTTTTTAATCCTCGCGGAATGATCTTGAAGCGATAAGATTTAATCACTAATTCGAAAACAAGGAAAACAGCTTCTTTTGAAGTTCTATTAATAGAATAAATACCTGCTGTGAGGCAAACCGGGATTTAAATAGGGATCAAATGGTGGCAAGAAGGATGAGAGATGTCAACACCTGTCCCATATGTCTCCGAGCGAAATTGGATAGAACAGTGAATTCCAGTGAAAATTTGAATTTCGCAGCGGAAAGCACAGTCGTTTTCAAATAATGAAATGACTTTAAAACATTTAAATTTGCTTTATTTACAAGTTGGTGCGATTTTTATTTTTTTTCGAGGACTCCACGCTATCAGCCAGACAAAGCCGACGTGCAAGTGTGGGCTTTCAGCGGTAAGCAGTAATCCCCGCACCGCTTATGGACAAGAGTGGTATTAAACGAGAGGGCAGCGATTCCATTGGAGCATTGACACGTGGACGGAGGGCGGTTTCAAAACCACCGTGCCCCCGCGGGTTATTTATCGGGTATTGGATGGCTAGCGGAATGAATGTTAGCCGTAGATCTTTGGAGGGGCGATCCAATGGTTGGAGGGACGGGGAGATGGTAGAGCGTTATCGTGCGGGCCCGGCGGGGTTTTAAACGCGATTAACTTTATTAAATATCCCGGGGGGCGTCTAATAGGCGGAAAAGTTTGGTTATTAATTAATTCTGATAATTAATTAATCCCAATGGTTACAAAGGTGGTTGCGGTGGGGTTCAGTTTCTAACTCGAGTTAAGGTTGGAGAATGGGATATATAACGGGATTTCTAACTCGAGTTAGGGCGTCGGGTATGGGATTATTTCCAAAGTTTTGGTTTAAAATAAAACTTCGGGTTTATTATTTTTTGTGTTAAACATATATATCATATGTTTAAAGCTTTTCTCATATATGTTTTTTTTTATTATATGATAAATTAACCAATGAAATTAACTTATCATAAGGGCGGGAATATTACATAATGTTATATTTAACCAAAGGGCACATAATGTAGGTTTTTAGTGATTAATTGGGAAATAAATACTTTGGTTAAACTTTATAATAAGATGGGTTTTTTTGGATATTTATGTAAAAGGAGTTATATACTTAGGATAAGGCATTTTCACTAGGGATTTAGTAAATAGAGTTAAATGTTAATATGACAAAGGGACAAGGACAACTCAAAATACTTTGCACATCTAAGAAAGTGAATATTTCTAAAGTAAATCACATTATCTTAATTTCAACACTTCAACATAGAGTAGTAAGTGATTTTGAGGGATTATTGTGGAATTTTGCATGATTTTCCTAAGTAAAATAGGATTTTACTTAGGAAAAGGTTAAAAGTGAATGATTATAATGACAAATAATCTCAAGTACTTAGGTCTTTTTGATCATTAGGCCGAGGGTCCGGTCCCTCCAAAAGTCAAGGAAATGCCTTGAGCCCCTCTAATCTTCAAATACCTTAGCACTTTAGGGAAATTAGTAAAAATCTTAGGGAAAAAGTGATGTGGGAAGTTAATGATTTTGACTTTGCTTTCTTTGAATTTTCCAGTGCATTTCTTGCTTCAGTATTTGTGATGAAGGTAAAAAATTAAACATATTTAGCACCATCATTCATCACATAAAACTTTGCAACACCATCTACCTACCCTATCTACTTGACACTACCATTTTCTCTTCTTTATTAGGGTGCATTTGGACTTGCAAACCCTTATCAATCTTTTTCTTTTACATGGAAAATCTATCTAATTCTACACTTATTGCATCCAAGGGCTCAGATTAAACTGTTGAGCACCTTTTATTAACTCTACCTATCTACTTATCTGCCAAGATTAAACTGTTTGGTCAGATATTTATTCTCTATTCTACAACATGAAATTGAAACATGAATGAGTCAAGTTTAAACAATTTGACTCTTCATAAATTGTGGCAAAATTTTGACAAGCTGCACACAATTGCTTTATTACAAAAATGAAATAGTAGTGGCATTTGGATTTGCACACTTTCCTTGGTCTATTTTTTGCTTGGGGTTCATTTCTTTCATTTTCTTGACCAATTTATTTTTCTTACCCTTTGATTTTTTTTTTAGGGTATACCCTCTTTACATTTTTTAAATTTTTTGATTTTTTGGTTTTTCAAGAATATGGAACACCTTTGCTCAAGAAAAAGGTTTGAACATATTCCATAGTTTAATCAAGACAATCATGAAAAATGACACCTATTGGTATAGGAGACCAACACTGGCTCCACTTGGGGATGGCTTTTCCTTGTGGAAAGTCAAGAATAGTAGGTCAGATGCCTCAAAATGTCTTCAAACTGAACTATGTAATTTCCTTCTTCTGGTAGCTTTATTGTACATATGATAGTGAAACTTTTGAAGCTTAGGGCCTTCACTTCGGGCTTCAACTTCAAGAAGTCACCATCCACTCAAAACTGCATTAGAAAAGGATATATTATGTACAAGTTAGAAAAATCAAAACATCCTAGTAAATAGGATCAAAATAATGCTTCAGCATTCGACCATTGACTGGTCCTTCCTCAGCTTCTGAATTGTCCAAATTCTTCAAAAAGTATGTGTTGTTTCCCTGTAAGGCATGAATGATGTAAGGCCCTTTCCATAAGAAATCAAATTTCCCATGTTTCCCTTTTTCTTCTCTTCTGGAATCCCATCTTAGGACTTTATCTCCTAGTTGAAAATCTTCTGCTTTAGTTCTTTTGTCAAACATTTTCTTTAAGTTTTCCTGCAAGACTTGGGATCGTTGATACACTTCTTCTCTGGTTTGCTGCAAGTGAATTGTTTGGTTAATTCTTCTCTGAATGTCATTTGGTTCCACTTGAGCCTCCTGAAGTAACTTCATAACAGGAATTCCTAAAGATGATGGGAATCTTGCTTCAATGCCATAAACTAATTCATATGGACTAGTCACAATTGATTTCTTAGTTGTAAGTCTGTCTTCCCACAATGCATTGGTAAGTTTCTTATGCCAATTCTTTTTATTTTCTTCCAATAACTTTTTGATGATATTAATAAGGCTTTTATTGGAGTATTCTGCCAGTCCATTACCCTGGGGGTAATAGGCTGCTAAATGGCCTAAAGTAATATGATATTTATTGCAGAAAATAATCATTTTCTTTGACTTAAATGCAGCAGCATTATCTGTGATAATTTTTTCTGGACAGCCAAATCTTGAAAGTATATTGGTTTCTAAAAACCCTATAATTACAGAATCATTGGCTTTTCTGCATGGGACAGCTTCAATCCATTTGGTAAAGTAATCTGTGGCAGTAAGAATCCATCTGTGTTGACCAGAAGAAGAGGGATGGATTTCTCCAATAAAATCTATTCCCCATTGCTGAAAGGGTCTTTCTATGGAAATTGGTTTTAATGGTAAAGGTAACAACTTTCTTTTACCTTCAAAGATCTGACACTTATGACAAGAAGTTACAAATCTCTTAACATCTGAAAACAAGGTTGGCCAGTAAAAACCATCCCTTAAGATTTTATCTGCAGTTGACTTCCTGTAGAGGTGTCCACCACAATCCCCTGCATGAAATTCATTAAGTGCCTTGTCAGCTTCATCTTTCAATAGACAATTTAATAAGATTCCATCATGATTCTTCCAAAATAGAGTGCCATCTAAAATACAATATTTTAAAGAAGTCATTTTCAAAAATCTTTGTTTTGTTCTGGACAACCCTTGAGGAGCTTGTAGGTTTAGCAAAACATGAATGATATCAGTGTACCAGGGAGAATCTAAAAAAGCTTGAGTGATCTGTGGAGTCGCCATCTCCTGTTCGTCATCCAATTCGTTAATTTCTAAGGCTTGGCAATTAGTTTCAGTCATGAGTTGAGCCAAACCTTGACCTTTTATGAGTTTTGTTGGTTTAATTTCAATATCATATTCTAAAATGGTAGCTATCCACTTACCTCTTTTGCCTTCAATGCCATCTTGAGTCAAAATGTCTTTAACTACAGCATTAGGCACATAAGCTATCACATGAGAATATAATATGTAAACTCTGAAATCTTTAATTGCTTTTACCAATGCAAAAGCCTGTTTTTCCATAATATTGTATTTCAAAGATGCATCCCTAAGTGCTTTACTAAAAAATTCTATTGGTTTTTCACACCCTTGATCATCTTTTTGAAGTAAAACAGCTGCAACTGTATGTTCAGAAGCAAATGAAAAAATAATGAAATCTCTGTCAAATTTGGGACTGGTAAGAACTGGTGTTCTTGTTAAAGCCATTTTAATTTCCTCAAATGATTGCTTGGCTTCTACAGTCCAGTCAATGCTTGAATCTTTCCTCAACATGTTAGTAAGCAATCTAAGTAATTCAACTAAACTAGAAATAAATCTTCTCAAGAAATTAATCTTTCCTATGAATGCTTGCAACTCTTTTATGTTTCTAGGATGAGGTATCTGTAAAATTGCTTGTATTCTTTCTGGATCAATCCTAATGCCATCTTTAGAAATAATGTGACCTAAGAGCTTTCCTTCTTCCAAACCAAACAATGACTTTTTAGGGTTTAAAGATATCCCATATTTTCTGCATTTTATAAATACTTGTCTTAAATGCTCTAAATGTTCTTGATCTGTTTTAGAAAAAACAGTCAAATCATCTAGATAAATAACCAGAAAATCATGTATTTCTTTAGCAAAAGCAATGTCCATTGCTCTTTGAAATGTAGCTCCTGCATTCTTGAGTCCAAATGGCATTTTGACATATTTAAACGTACCCCATGGTGTTGTAAATGTTGTTTTATCTTGATCATCAAGATGAACCAGAATCTGGTTATACCCTGAAAATCCGTCCAGTAGAGATATCCTAGAAGATCCTACTACCCTCTGTAGAATATGGTCCATTTTTGGTAAATGATAGTTATCTTTTAAAGAAACTTTATTCAAATTTCTTAGATCAACACACAGTCTAATTTCTCCTGTCTTTTTCCTTGTTGGTACTAGATTAGAAACCCATTTTGAGAACCTAATAGGAGCTATAATCCCTGCTTCAAACATCCTTTTAATTTCCTTTTCGATTGAGGGTAATAAAACAGGATTTATTCTTCTAAGTTTCTGTTTGAAAGGTTTCTGATCTGGCTTCAAAGGTATAGTGTGTTGAATTATGGATGTATCATATGCTTTAAGATCTTCATAACTCCAGGCAAAAACATCCTGGAATTCCTTTAAGAGTTCAACATATTTAACCTTTTGATCTTCTGGTAGAGATTTGGATAGTTTAACCATTTTGGGATTTTCTGGAGTTCCTAAGTTGCATTCTTCAATATCAGCCTTGACAGGCTCCATTTTGGGTCTGAATGGGATATCATTTGAGTCAAAAAGATCCTCCAAAGGAGTTAATCCCTTGGGTAAATGATTATCTTTCAAATTAATGATTTCTGTCTCATCTTCTATGATCTCATCAGATTCCATGTATTTCAGATCCTTCATGTCTTTTTCTGTGAATGTGGTTGGGTGCAGCATATGAATTGCATTTTCCCTTGAAATATCTGTTTTTTGTTCTTTTTCTTGATCAAATTCATCAATAGTTATGTCTTCATCTATATTACAGTTAGAAAACTCATTTTGAAGTGTCAAAAAACTATTGATTTGATTATTATTTACAAATACTTGCCAATTCAAAAGATTGTCCGGTATAGCAGGCCTATGTCTAATCTCAGCTGAAAACTGATGATTAGGATCAAATGGTAACTTGCATGTGCTAGCGAACATTGCGAGACTGTGAGCATGCAAATTTTGTTTCCTGGGAATCTTGGCAAGTTGAGCTTGTAGAAAGGTGTTGAGAATTTCCACAACTGTTTCTCTGTATTGTTTCAATCTCATGTCTTTTGTTGAACATTCTCCTTTAATTTGTTGAATAATTAGCTCAGAATCTCCTATGATTGATACCCTAATAGCTCCTAATTTCTTGACATGTTTAAGCCCTAACAAAAGAGCTTCATACTCTGCCATGTTATTAGTGCATTTGAAATTCAACCTATAAGCATGACCCTCAGCATGATTATTTTCAACATTATGTAACCAAATCCCAGCTCCTGCTCCTAATTTGTTCACTGAGCCATCAAATTCTAAATGCCACAGAATTTCATGTTCATAATCCTCATCAATTGTTTTAAAATGTTTCTTAACAGGAGCTAGTTGTTTAGATTTTTCTGGTATTTCTTGATCATCTGGTGTTTCCTTGTTTTCAGAAATCTCTTCAATTCTAACAGTAGTTTTGTTTGTAGTTTCCAATTCTGGAGCTTCTATTTCAGTAGGAAGGTCCAATTCAGCATTGTATAGAATAAAAGAGTCCATGTCAGAATGTATAGAATAGACAGGGAAGTTTTCAGGCTTCTCATGGCTACTCACCAAGTACTTCATCAATGTTTCTCTATATAATCTTTTAGGTTGGCCAAATACTGAAATAGTGGCATATGACATGTCTAGTTGAATAGATCCTCCAAGTTTAGCACCCCAAGATCTAGATAACAACATACCATATTTAGGAGGGATATCAGCCACTACTATATCCATCAAAACAGACTTCGCAGGGTATTGTACCAAAGTAACACACAAGTCTTTAATCAAACCTAGACATTTTACCTGACTGGAATCAAAAGAAAACAAATCTTTGTATGGTCTGGTAATGTCTAAATTTAATCTTTCCATCACTGCTTTAGGCATCAAATTGTGAGATGCTCCAGAATCAAGCATTGCATTATGGAGTATCTTTTCATGAACATTCAGGCTTACATAAAATGGAGGAGTTCCTCCACTTTCTGGTTTGCCATTTACCTCAGGGCCAAAAATGAGTTTGGGTTGATCATCAAGAATATTTACTGAATCATCCAATCCAGTAATGTTAATGTTTAGAGATTTGCTAATTTGACTTCTATAGACATCATGTTTAGCCAATTCTGATAAAGGAACAACTATCTTTAGTTTGCCTATTTCAGCCTCTAGATTGAAAGGTTTTTCTGTTTGAGTTTTAGTGTTTTGCACAGTTGTGTTTTCTCTATTTTTTGGGTCTTCAATGTTTTTCTCTTTTTCATGAATGAAATTTTGATTTGAAGGTGTTTCTGAACTAACTTCTACCGTTTCTTCTACGTTTCCTACAGGAAGAAAAGTATTAGATTGTTGTTTATTATTTGGTTCGTTATCAGAGACATCTTCAATTATTGGATTTGAAGGGTTAAGATTTGTCCTAGACAAAATTTGTACAGGTGGAATGTTTTGTACAGGAGGGTTGTTGACTTTACCTTTGACATTTTGTTTTGCAGTTTTCTGTTTGCTATTTTCTGGCACATCAATCCGTCTGCTTCTCAAATTGTACTGTTTATGAACCTCATAAATTGCTGTGTCATAGCCTTCCTTAAAATCAAAAGTTTCTCCTGAATGAGTTTGAAATGTTTCAAGGATGTGATTCTCCTGATCATCCTGAGATAGGAAAACTTCTGGTTCATTTTGTTTTTCATTCACATTATTTATTTCGACATCCTCAGTAGGTTCTTCAGAAGTTGAACCTTCAACAAAGTTTTCTTGGAAAGGTGGCCTGATATTTTGGTCAAGGACATTCTTCCCAATGTTTTGGTTCTGATTTCTCCTAAAGTTTGGGTTTCTCACAACATTTTGATTATCACTAGTAGACTTTCTTTCAATTGTCTCCACTCTATCTCCTAATCTTTCCATACCTTTAATGATTGCATCCAGCTTCTTTTCAAAAGCTGAAGGTTCTTCATTCAGAGGCATTCTTCTTTCTGCCCTAGCTCTGGCTCGTTTTTCTATCAGATTTTCTTCCACACTAACCACTATGCTTTGCATTTCCTCTAATGTTTGGGGAGCTCTTTCCCTGAGTGAATAAGCTATGTCAGAGTCAAAACCATCTGGAAATTTAACCAATACAGAGTCAGGTGGGGGTCTGAGGTTCTAGGGAACAACGTTATATGCTTCATTGAATCTAATGATGTAATCTTGTACTATTTCGTTAGGTCTTCTTCTTAATTTTTCGAATTCTGACAGGATCTGAAGAGGATCTTTCTTCTTCTCCCATCTATTCAAAAATGCCCTATATAAAGCTGGTAAATCAGCAATACTGTTTGGAGCAAGGGCCCTAAACCATGTCCTAACTTCTCCAGTAAGACTCTGAACGAAAATTCTCATTCGGACATCATCAGTGTCAATTTCATAGAACTCAAAGTAATCAGTCATCCTTTTGGTATGTTGTTGAGTTGTATAAGTACCTGATCCATCAAAAGGTGTGATCTTACTCTGATAATCCTGAGGCAAGGCAACAGGGTTGTTAGGCAACCTTAAAGGGGCATATCTATTGGCCATTGGAAGATATAGTGGGGTAACAGGAGTTGATGGTCTGGCAGGAGGAGATGGAGGAGTAGAAGGGGTGACAGGCGTTTGAAAATTTTGAGAAAAAGTAACTGAACTTGGAGAAGCTTCGGTAATTACAGAGATGTTTGAACTTTCTTCAAAGGTTTGTTCAGATTGAATGGAGTCTTGTAACTGTCGATCAAGGTGATATGAAACAAATCTGAATTGTAAATCTTCAAAAAACAATGGATCTGGAACTAATCTGGATAATTCAGTTTCAGAAAAATTCACAAATAAGGATGTTTCAAATCGTTCATCAAAAGGAATTTCGTCAAAATATATTATCTTAACAGGGCAAGACTGTGATCTAGAAAGAGGTCTAGAACTTCCATAACTCTCTTGACTTCCTCTTTCAGAACTTTCTTGACTTCCTTGTCTTCTAAGAATCCTAGGAATCATATTTGGATTTTCAAATATCGTTGGTGGATTGGGGTCAGGATTTGACCTAGTATGACAAATCCTTTCTGAAGCCAGTTTTACTAGACTAAGTGTTTTTGGATTTTTGGTTTTAATTGAAAAATAAATACAACTTCTATAAATACTTCAAGAAATAATGATTTGTGATTAAAACTTTCTCAAAGATTTATTGAACTAGAGAGTCTGATTAAACATTTTGAAACTAAGGTTCAGTATATAAGCTAAATCAGAGATAGACTGAAGCAGCATTTATTTACTTTTGCAATTGCAGAGCAAATGCAATTTCAAAGGCTTCCTGGCTGATCTTCAGACTCTGTCTATAACTTATAAGTGAACAATATTAACAAATAAAAATGATTCAGATCCCCAGTGGAGTCGCCACTATGTTATCACTCAAGTTTTCCTTGAAGTTGTGGAAAAGGAAAGTATACCCGAGGTAACCACAAACCAACCTTCAGATGCAGAATCTAGCCAATCTGCATCCAGAGAGGGCTCTCTCTTTATGATTTGTCTTTGTTCTTAGAAGGTTTTAGGCTAGTTATAGATCCAAGAGTTTTGTTTGAAAAATGGTGGAATTCGCAAACTAGGGGCAAGGTTGAAGATTTTCAGTCCATTGGGCTATGGAGTCAAAGGATGGCTTTACTGGATTTCTATTCTACACACAAGATGGCTTTGCAGGGCAAGATAGCCAGACAGAGAACAATCCTTAAAATTTTAAGTGGATGGGATGATTTTGAAGGGATGAAAGTCAGCTAAGAATCTTTCACCATGTTCAAAAGAAAGAAATGAAATGACTACAAACAAAGAGAAATGAAGAATTCTTTATTATAGTAATCAATAATGTTTAAATTAGCAAAGCAAGAGCATTTAAGAATTCGTGCTTATAACCAATTTAGAGGAAAACATTAAGAATAATCACATCTGAAACCAGAGTACAATTAAGTAAATTCTGATTCAATCCTTTATGTAAATTATTCAGAAATGGACATAATGATATTATAAACAGATATAAAACTTAAAACATAGGATAGAAAGACTTATTGAACTACAGTCCGACACATGAATCCTGCAAAAAGTCTTGAGCTTCAAATTGTCATCCAGTAAGCCACAAATAAATTTCTCCAAAACACTTTTTATTCCAAAAACTTCAATGTCACAGCCAAATAATAGAATCCACCCTCAATACTCTCTTTGAGGGTTTATTTATACAAAAAATGATTGAAAATATCTTACACTAACCTAGCCCTCAATTTAGGGTGACTAACAAATAAGTTACAATAAAAAAAGGAGACAAATGGTCTCGTAGATAGAATAAAATGTAATTGCTGGTGTGCTGTTTCCTCATTTTGCTGATGTGCTGGAGGTAAGTGCTGAAATAGGGCTCGATGTTGTCCCTTGGAGTAATATCTTTGCTTGTTTGATACTCTTTGTCTTTACGGATACTCTTTAACCTGTTCGACTGATACTCTTTAACCTGTTCTTACTATTTATCCTTTACATGATAGTAAAAAGATAAAATTCTCAACCTGAAGATAAATTTCATAAAATTTCCAATAAGTCATTCCACCATTGATCTTCTGCTATTACGGTTCTTTTAAGTTTCCTCAATGTTTCATCGGCCTCTGTGAGTTTGTAAAAAGTGGGCTGATTAGGGAACAAATACTTTATTTCATGTTCAAGATGAAATAAATTCTTCAACCTGTCATAGAGATTTCTTCCTGTTGGCAACGTTGCTTCTGGAAAACTGATAGAACAAGAAGTTATGTTCTGAGCATGGATATTTATTTTCTTAACATAGGTTTCCAGGTCCATTATCTGGTCCTCTGAGAGCATAGGACTGGGTAACCCACTATCCAACAAAACCTGAAATTTTCCTCTGAAAGCATTCATTTCTGCCAAAATATCTGAGCACTTTCTTTCCAAATTCTGCATAAAAGTTCTTTTGGTAAAAACTATTTTTATCTCCAAAATAGTGTCGGTACTGTCCTCAATTCCTAACACTGCAAGCTGTTGCCTAGTCCGGGTGTTCAAAAACTGTATAAGTTGATTGGCCTGCTCAGGTCTGCCCCTTAATTCATCTCTTGTTTTGTTTATTTCTTCCTGAGCTACTTTAATCAAGTCATTTTGTTCAAAAATTGCTTGAACAGAGGGCCAAATACTTTTTATTAACTCAATTATATTACCCTAAAGAATTTCATTTATTTCCTTCAAAGGCTTCTCTAATGAAAGATATTTTTCTAAAGCCTTAACCAATCTTTCCAATCTTTTAATTTCCCTGGTGTTATCAGCAACGGTCTTTTTAGATGTATCATATTTCTGCTCCAAATTTTCTAACTGCAATTTTGTGGTCTGAAGTTCTGTGACTATGAGTTTTAGACTTTCCATTTGTTTTACCAATTCATCAGAACTTAAACCAGAAGTGTTTACCTGTGATGGCTCTGTCTGTTGATCTGCTGTTGTAGTACCTGTAGTTGTAGTAGCCTCTGTGATGGATGCCTGCATGAGAGCTTCCTTTTCTTGTAAAGCTTGTTCCAATTCTTTTTCTGTTTCACTCAGTTGCTCAGTCATTTTCAAGAGCAACTCCATCACTTCTTCCTGCGAATTCTCCTTCAAGACCTCTTGAGTCTGGGGATGCCTGGAAGCTGGCAATTTTAGCTGCTTTCTCAGTGCAGCAATATCATCATCTTTCTTTTTGATTAGTGCCTCAATGCTTTTGATATCTTTGGGGTTGTGACCCAAACTAATAATTATGTCTTCCAGAGACTTTATTCTGTTATCTTTGGCCTGAGAAGAGGCCTTCTCAATTTGCAATTGGGTGCTTGTGTTATTTAAAGAATCTTGCAGCGTTAGGGCTGCCATGGCCTTATTAGTAAGAGTGGAATACACCATTTCCCTAGTTTGTTTATGCAGCTCTATCTGGTCCAAAGGATGAATGTCCTTTGCCAGGACCTCAAAATTTGTTCTAATATAATCAGCTGCTAACATGGGTTTTGGCACCTTTGATTTGAAGTGGCTCATCATCATTTTGCCTTGTGAAATGTCAAATGCTGACATTAACCTTTCCTGATTATGTGGAGCCATTTTCAAATATTGATCATATACTTTCATTCTCAATGGATCATTCTTTGCCTTTATATTAATGAAAGTTCTTTTTATATCCCCTATATCTGTTTTTGGTGGCCTAAAAGAGGATACTTCAGTACTTAACTACTTTTGCAAAGCTTTTCCTTTCTGATCTGTGTGTGTCACACTAACAGAACCAATTAGTTGACTATCTTCTCTTCCATCATCAAACATCTCATCTATGATTTCCACATCTGGAAGTGGATCTAGTTTATGTTTTTTGGCTTGATGTATCTTTGAGGACTCTTTGGGAGGAGTAGTATCTAGAACCTGCATTTTCTTTCCTATTTCCATGTTGGATGGAGTTTGTAATTCTGAAACTTCAGGATGTTTTACCTGAGTGGGAGAAACTTGTGTTTGATCAGGTGCTCTGGAGGTTTGAGGTTTCTCTGCCATGATTAAAGTTTCAATGACCTGTATTTCAGGTTCCTTTCCTTTACCTTTTGACTCTACTGCAATTGATGAACTGCCTTCCTGTAATCTCTGCTGTAGATTTGCTGCTGAAGAAGTGCCAATGTGAGGTACCTGCACTTGACCACAAGATTCTAGGTCATACTTCTTCTCAAGATCTTTCATAATTTTGTTCATTTTGTCTTCTTCACTTTCTTCTTCAACTAGTGTTTCTTCCACCCATTCATCTTGGTTGGCATATTGTTCTATTTCAGGAATCTTGTGGTGTATGTAAGGGGATGATTTGTTCTTTATTCTCTTTTCACAAATAAAACCAAATGGATCATAAGGAACCCAACGGAAACTTCTTTGGAACTTGCAATGGTTTTGTAGTATAACTTCTGTTTCTCGCTCAGCATCCCTAGAGTTGCATATGTAGGGACCTAATTGACTTTTAATCCTGAGTTGGGCTTTCTTTTTCACACTACAAAAATGAATCATATCTGAATTATTCATTTGCCTGAAATATTCCAAGGCAAAAAGTCTCATGGGCACAT
Source organism: Pinus albicaulis (assembly GCA_034641835.2). Taxonomy (NCBI): domain Eukaryota; kingdom Viridiplantae; phylum Streptophyta; class Pinopsida; order Pinales; family Pinaceae; genus Pinus; species Pinus albicaulis. Next base: position 15,300 of record JAXQQM020088088.1, read on the forward strand.
ATCTTGGCAACTTGAATGGATGCAATTCACATCCATAGATTCTGATGACTGAATGGTTTTGATATAAATACCAATCTCCAACTTTATATGTCCTTGAAAGCTGCAAGGTCTTCTTGATTTCATTACTGAGCCTTGGAGGAGGAATTCCTGTCAACAAGGTAGTTGCAGGATATACAAAAAGATCGATGAACTCAGCATAGGAATAGGGAGACTCATAGGAAGAATGAGTTATGGCAAACCAAAAAATAATTGATCTAGGATTTCCCTTGGCATCAAGCTTTTTAACATGGAAGAGGAACTTCTCAGATTGATAATAGATAAGGAGATGATAAATAACTGAGGAATATTTGAATACTTTCTCATCATCTAGCCTCATGAACTGGTCATGGATTTTAGTGGAAATGAAGGATGCAAAATCATATTTTACTGCAGGAGGCTGCCCAGGAGTAAATATAGACAACAATACCAGGGTGATTTCATCAACATATTCACTTGTATTGAAACCCAAGACAAAGGATATCATATTCAGGAGGAGTCTGCCTAAATTATTAAAGTAAGCAAAACCATATGGAGGAGGACCCTTGGGTTGATGTTCAGGCAACATAAAATTCTGGCAAATAGACTTCAATTTCTCCGGGGACAATTGATTGGACTTTTCAATCAGTTCTTCCATAGAGAATGGAGTTAGTTCTTGATCAGGTTCAAAATGGAGCATTTCATTGATAGCTTTGGGAGTAATGGGGAAAAGAACACTCTGGTCAGGGGACATTACTGCTCTTTGAGTTGGATCATAGTTAGAATGGCAGTAGTGGATAATTTCTGGGAAAATAAGGACTGAGGGGATGAGATATCTCGGGAAATTGGATTCCCACAACCCAATGACATCCAATCCTTTCGAATAATCGTCTCTGCAGCGACAATAGCTTCGAAGGGGGCTTTCATCAAACACTAAGTCTTTAATTTGGAAATCCTTATCCACTAAGGGCAAATATTCTAATTCTCTGTGGGGGGCATTCAATGGGGTTACATTCAGGGCTGCCGGGGCTTCCATTTTGGTTCTTGTGGGTTCAAAATGGAAGTTTCTGGGTTTTCTTCACAGAAATGTCGTGATTTAAGTTTTAATGAGGGAAATTGGCACAATTGCAGGTTTGGGGGAACAATTCACAGTTTTAAACCTCAGGAATGATCTTAGCGATAAGATTTAATCACTAATCCATTGGAAAACAAGCAGCCGTACTTTGTCTGTGGGGACAATAGAATGCCAAATAATTGCTGGAGAGGCATTTCATTTAGTGTATCAAATGGTGGTGTTAAAGATGTTTAATGACTGTCCCAAGTGAATTTGAGCTAATTTGGATGTAATGGTGAGATTTCATGAAAATTTGAATTTATGAATGAAGGCGCAATGCTTTCTAATAATGAAATGACTTTAAAAACAAGAAATTTTCTTTATTATAAGTTAAAAGGGATATTTATTTTTCAAGGACCGACACCATGGGTTGGACGTGTGTAGGGCCATGTATTTTAATCCTCGAGACCAGTTATGGGTTAGGTGGTATTAAACGAGAGGGCAGCGATTCCATTGGGGCACTGACACGTGGACGGAGGGCGGTTTGAAAACCACCATGCCCCCGCGGGTTATTGTTCCTAGATGCTAGCTGGGAACAATTGTTAGCTGAGATCCCCACAGCTGGGAGACTGATGGGTGGAAGGACGTGAGGAAAGCCGGGTCGCAATGCGGGCCCGCTGGTTTTAAGAAACGATTTGAAGGTTTAATTGCTGACCATCCTGAAGCTTTAGATATCGCGAAGATTCAGGGTTATTAATTAACTTGGCAATTGAATTAATCCTGGCTTGTTGGTAAAGGTGGTCACATGGGGTTCAAGAAACTGTTAATGCTTGGAGAATTTAATATATAAATCTTGATTCAACTTGAGCGTTAGGCGCCTATGGGACTATTTCCAAAGTTTTGGTTTAAAATAAAACTTATTATTTTTTTAGCTAAATATATATATCAGTTAAAGTTTTTTCCAGTATATGCTTTTATTAAGATAATAATTATCATAATTAACCTCATTTATAAGTGTGAATATTACATAAATGATATGCTAACCAGCAGCAGTATTAGCTTTTATTGATTAATTAAATAAATACTTTGGTTAAACTTTATAATATAGGGGTTTTTGGATATTTATATAAAAGGAGTTATTATACTTAGGATAAGGCACTTTCACTAGGGATTTAATAACTAGAGTTAAACATTAATATGACAAAGGGACAAGGGAACTCAAAATAATTTGCACATCTAAGAAAGTAAGATTTTAGCAACTTGATATTCTAATTTCAATAATTTCAACATAGAGCAGTAAGTGATTTTTATGGACTATTATGTATTTAGATATCTAAGTAAAATAGACTACTTAGGAAAAGGTTAAAAGTGAATGATTATAGTGATAAATAACTTCAAGTACTTAGGTCTTTTTTATCATTAGGCCGAGGGTCCGGTCCCTCCAAAAGTCAAGGAAATGCCTTGAGCCCCTTTAATCTCCAAATACCTTAGCACTTTGGGGAAATTAGTAAAAATCTTAGGGAGAAAGTGATGTGGGAAGTTAATGATTTCGACTTTGCTTTGTGTGAATTTTCCAGTGCATTTTCTGCTTCAGTACTTGTGATGAAGGTAAAAGATTAAACATATTTAGCACCATCATTCATCACGTAAAACTTTGCAACACCATATACCTACCCTATCTACTTGACACTACCATTTTCTCTTCTTTATTAGGGTGCATTTAGACTTGCAAACCCTTATCAACCTTTTTTCTTTTTACATGGCAAATCTATCTAATTCTACACTTATTGCATCCAAGGGCTCAGATTAAACTGTTGAGCACCTTTTATTAACTCTACCTATCTACTTATCTGCCAAGATTAAACTGTTTGGTCAGATATTTATTCACTATTCTACAACATGAAATTGAAAAATGAATGAGTCAAGTTTAAACAGTTTGACTCTTCATAAATTGTGGCAAAAGTTTGACAAGCTGCACACAATTGCTTTATTACAAAAATGAAATAGTAGTGGCATTTGGATTTGCACACTTTCCTTGGTCTATTTTTGCTTGGGGTTCATTTCTTTCATTTTTTTGACCAATTTATTTTTCTTACCCTTTGATTTTTTTTTTTAGGGTATACCCTCTTTACATTTTTTAAATTTTTTGATTTTTTGGTTTTTCAAGAATATGGAACACCTTTGCTCAAGAAAAAGGTTTGAACATATTCCATAGTTTAATCAAGACAATCATGAAAAATGACACCTATTGGTATAGGAGTCTAACAGATACCACAAACACATGAGACCAGTCAAGACATAATGAACATAGAAGAGTTTGACTCATGCGATAACTTCTGGATTCATTATCACTCAAGAGGATTTCAGCTGCGATGAAGGAAAGGTTTGCAATACAACATTCACAAGAAAAAGTAGGAGTTGACTATTAAGAAATGAATTTGATAGGCATGATCCCTTTGACCAAAGATAGTCTTTGAAATGATCAACTTCGCAATTCCATGACTCTATGAGAGATACACATTGCAAACACAAGTTTGATGTGAGATATTTGCATGAATATGGATCAATTGAAGAATATTTTTGAATCCGATAGAAACCAAATATCGAAAGTTTGAATTATTACATCCGAGATACCAAATATATTTCAGAAACAGATTTACAACGAGTGAAACTATGAAAAGAGAAGGATTGTACAAGAGAAACTAGATTTGACTTAGTTCAATAGGCTTACCAGAGTCATGATATCCTAACATAGAATTTGAAGTTTCTCGACTTCCCGACAAGTCCCAGAACTTTCAAGGATTGTAAAATCACATCCTGATGATTGAACTAGATCATGAACAGTTTGAGGAAAACTACTACCAATGATTTCAATAAAATTACTGCTCACTGGATGGCAACCATCTTTTTCACTGAATTGACCGAATTTTTAAACTGCAACAACCAGATTAATCAAGTGGAAATATTCGTCTGATCGCAAATATGAAGATGTATGAATCAGATAAATTTGATATGCAAGTTGATTTTGAGAGTTGTCTTCATTCAAGAGAAGGGATGATGAGGGATGGAAAGATTATTCAATGATTTGATTGTTTTCATTTTCACCGTGGATAATCTCACCACCTTGTATCAATTGAGAAGTTAACTTGTTAGATTAAGAACTTGAATAGCATGGAGTATCTTTGTCACAAGTAGATGCATTGCAAATAGTAGAGCACATGATATAGTGAGATGAAGAGGAAGTTTCGATAAGGACGTCTTCTTTGACCGCATGAGATTCTAGATCTAAAGTAAAGTGTTCACGAGAAGTCGAAAGATTAGATGATGCGCATGGGAATTCGTGATCGCATACATCAACAAAGTCATCATCATCAAAATTATTTTTTCTCAATGCTACGAATTGATTGAAAGAATTAATTTCATTTGATTCACTACCAAGATTAGCATATTAAAAATCACCGAAGAATGGAATAACTTCACATTCACATGGAGGATTTACAAAAAGAGACAAAATATTGAAATCATCTTCACATTCCTGCTCCTCTACCTATGTAATGTGGCTTCCTTGTGTCTGATCGCAATTTGAACCAACAACTTGAAAATCAAGGGAGTGTGAAAAACTGGCTAGTGGAGCCGATTTATTAGGTTGATCACGATACAAAGAGTCATGACATGTAGATTATAGAGGGTAACATAAATATAAATCATATTCGAGAATAGAGCTATGGATAGTAACCTTATCTTGCGGAATGGAGGAGTTAGTCTTCACCATGGGATTCATGAGCCATTCTAGAATTTCCTCCATTAAATATGAGTCATGAAAAGAGGAAGAAGAATGAGATGATGGATTTGAAATTTTATTAAGGCATCTCCAAAATTTATTATAATCGCAAAGAGGCACCCTCATTGGAGCTGGAAAAGGAAAAAAAGGAGCAGTGAATTACTCCTTTGAAATTAGAGGTGTCTCATGGTTCACAAGATTCGGGGAAGAAGAAACATTAGGTAGTTTGGATTCACCGTTCAAAGAGATATGAACCAAACACTAAAATTTTTGTTTAAATAAATCCCAATTTGTATCTTCTTTAGGAAATTTACAACAAAGGTGAAGGAATCAATCAAAAAAATCCTCAACTAATTCATTAGGCTTCATTCTTAACTCATTGATTCTTTTATAAACATATTAGTAATCATACCCATCAAAGGCTTGATGAAGCTCCTTGAGGAAATGATGAAAATAATGGATGGAAGAAGGTGCTAATCTATGTCACGATTGATTAACATGACCTTCAAGGGTGAGGAAAAAAAGAAAACAAGCAAAATCTTTATCATCAATTTCGTAAGATTCAGAAAATTTAAGAAAATCAGAAATGTGCTCGGTTATGGACGTTCCATTTTTACCATCAAAATTTAACTAATAAAAGTGATAGGGAGGCTCATCAGGGATTGAAAATTGACAAATGGATAAATTAGAGAAACACCCCAGGAGTAATATTTGAGGATGAACCATTTTAGATAAGAGGTTAAAAACATACTCAATGGGCACAACTTATCATTTATCCCTCCTTTCAGTGCCTTTTTGTTGATGGATCTGGAAATCCGTCAACCAAGGGGATCTCCCCAATATGAAGTCCCAATTATACCTCACATTATTTATTATAGGAGCCCCATCCGGAGTATCAACCCAATTGCCATGTATTATTATAGATTTTCCTTGGCTCTAACTATCAGCAAGAAAGAGGAGTGTACATATGCTTGCGAAAAATAAGTAAGTGTGTCTGGTGAGTGTTCAATTGTAGGTGTGTCAAGGTTCTTCTACTACTACGAAGGGAGAGTGCTTTATTTGTTTCTCTAAAGCAGTTCTTGGCTACAAAAATGTGCCGAGATTTCAACTCGACCAAACTTTAGGTTCAAGATGGACCTCGAACCTGAGGGGACTCCCTAAAGTGTTACGAGGCTTTTTTTAACGTTGTTCACTATCAATGGAAAACAACTTATGAAGAACAACAACCAAATCTATGATTTGTTTAAGTGGTTGTTGATGAATACCCAATCTTTGCTAAAAAATAAATTCCTCTCTTGCTAAGGTCTTATCAAAGTTCCAACATCTATATCCAACAAAATAACATAGCTTAAAAGAGTTTGGTAGATGAATATAAGAGAAATCAGATAATTTAGTATCCATAATGAATACTCAATCAATCAAATTTAGTAGATGCATGTAGAAGACTTCTACAACCAAATAATATAAATTCAAGATATGAAAGAAGGCAACAATTAAATGATGCAGAGGAGTTGTTTCAAACAGATTGTTCAATTAGCTAGTCTCCATAATAATGATGACTTTACAATGGGCTATCAGAGAGGTTGATACTCAAACCTAGCCTTTCCCCAGCTTCCATGTTACCTTGAACATATTCAAAGATAGATTATGAAATTGCAGGGGAATATATACATGATAAATAAATTTCGTGATGAAACTAAAGCCAGAATACTTCAATTAAAAATTCTGCAATATAAGTATTTACAAAAATGGTGGGGTTTTGACATCAAAATATAACCATTTTTACATTATAAATCAAACAATATATAGAAAAATCCCTCTCCTCAACTATTATAATCTTTCTGGAATAAAAATATCAATAATGTACCAAAAGTAAAAGCAATCTATAAATAATTTGTAGGAGACTTCGAACTTCTTGCTCATTTTTTGTCACAAATTTTCCTTAATCTTCTGCCTGTTGATCTTTTGCCTTAGAATCTGAAGGTTGTTGAAGTTTCTCCCTAAAGCTAAGTTAATATGCCTACAGTATGGTTGAATGATCCTTTTTATAGGATTTATTAATCCCATATCCTTTGATAATTCAATTATATTAATTATCCTTTAGTTGGTTAATCATTGTCGAGAAATTTGAAAATGATTTGGAAATAAATGATTTTTTGTCACTCTTTAATTTTCAAAAATATAAATCTTAAATTTTTGGGAATAATATATTTTGATAAAAATATTTCCCAAAAATATATAAAATCAAATTTCCATAAAAATAATTCCTTCCTGTGGTTTTGAAAAACTATGTCTTCCATTGGAAATCATGACTTGTTTTTCCCTGTAAAATTGTTCTTTTATTCATGAATTTCATAAATGAAATCCCAAAATATCTCCTTAAATAATATTTTCTCTGTAAAATCATCCATAGTTTTGAAAACCATGTCTTGTAATACTTCTCCATTGTAGCATTTAATTTTATATATGCATTTCATAAAGAAAATTTACAACAATTTACCCAAACCATCCATTGTTTCTATATTTAGTTTTTCCCACCTTTGGTATACTTATGAATAAATGAAACTTCATAAATAATTCTCATTTTTCTTGAAAACCATTTACTGGATTGCTTCCCATGGTTTTGAAAACCATGTCTCCAACCATGTTTGGTAAACTATGAAAATATATTTTCAACTCCCTTTTTTTACTCTGTAAAATTTCTTTTTCACCTTTGTAAAATTATTCCACATGGAAGAAATATTTATTTATAACATTGGAAACTCTATGATTTGTATGAAATGTACTTCTGGAACATGTATCCTCATTTTTCGTACACGAAATAATATTTCAATTTTTTACCTCAAGCTTTCATCCATAAGCTCATTTCAGAAAAATACAACTATAAAAAAGATTTCCTCCATTATCGCCTTCGATGTTAACTTTATAATTTTTTAAATTTCCCACCTCGAATTTATATATTTGAATCATTGTGGTAAATGGTATGGAAACGATATTGTAGGGTGGGGTAATAGGTGGCAAGGAAATAAAAATGAAACGACTTTGTGGAGGAGGGGGGAAGGGGTAGGTTAAAAGTCAAATAGTCAGGGTCCCCAAAAACCATTGATTTAATATTTCACACATCTCAAGGTATTGTATATTATGGTGTTTTAATGTGCGAAATCTGGGGTGGGGATATAGGTTTGAATGGAATTATTGATTTGACTTTCGACACCCGTAATACATGGTAACAAATTTGGTTCTCATACTTAGAGATTGGTGCTTACTTGACTTGAGACTTGGTGTAAATTGCTTGGTGAGCATTCGACTTTTATTTAACTTTGAGATTGGGTCCCAAGCCTAGTGCTTTTTAATGCATAAAATTAATATTTTAAATAAATGAATTTATAAAAATATGAGATTATATTTTTATAAAATTTAATTTATTTAAAACTTAAAATTATATTTAAAAATAACCCAGAAACTTGTATAAAAACCATTTCATCACAAATATTTCCATATGCCCAACAATTTGACCAGGAAATTAATTAGCAAATTTTGAAACAAAATTGTAGCTTTTCTTTGACAAGAAAAAGCTACAAAATAGAGAAAGAAGTGAGCCTATGAGAGATTACCACCCTAGTAGAGATACATACAAACAAGAAGGATTCATCTAACATCCATTAGAATAGTCGACAAAGTTGCAACAATCACTACAAACAATCAATACATTTTGAATAGATAATTACATAGTAATCCATAATGATGTGGCATATGATGACTCATGACATGACACTACTAACATGTATTGCATGATGACATGGTAATGTTAAACCACTCTTTGCTGCTCCTTTTTCTAGAACAAGAGATGTACAATGCTTCAACTTAATGAGAGATATGCTTTTTTCTTCATATCCACCCTCCAAAGGGTTGTGAATCAGATGGTGTCTTCATGTGGTCCTAATCTTTGATCTTCTGTTGTAATCATTGTTCCTTCATATTCTTGACTGATGATCATCTTATCTCTTCAAATCCATATGTGTCTTCTAACACGTCCTCCTTCTGCATCTCCTTCTTCATCATCTTTCCATAACATGATAGAGAACCTTCATCTGAAATCCATTCATGACAAGAAAACATTAGTATGATAACCCCTAGTCTCAATTGATACATGTTGATCCACTGAATGAGCTAGAACTGGGTTGTAGGTTGAGGAAGATACTCAGTGACTACGCAATTGCACGGCTTAGGAAGTCAGGGATGAAGCTTGAGCCTTGAGACTGCGTAATGCACAGTTCAGGATGGAATGGGCAGGAAGATTACACAATTTTGGGACTTAGTGAATCGGGATGAGGGGTTTTGAAATGTTTCAGCCAACTACACAGTTCTAGAAGGCACATCATACCTGGTGATTGTGAAATTGCGCAGATCAGGAGCTCGAGCACTGGGCTTAAGCTCAGAGACTAAACAATGCATATTTGGGGCCAGGTTGGAGGGATTAATTGCGAATTTTTGGAGGCCAAGGCCTAGGATTGAGCACTGGAATTACAAAATGCACAGTATTGGAAGGACAAGAGGCCAGGTGATTGCACAATTATGCATTTCAGGAGCTCAATACTGAGGCTTGAGGACTAATATTGTGCAATGCACAGTGTTGGGTTGGCTAGAGAGAAATATTGTGTAGTTCTGGGATTCAGGGGTTGGGTTTGAGAACTAAGGTTTCAAAATGCACAGTTCTGGGAGGAAACTATTTCATATTGCATAGTGCTAAGATACTACACAATGCACAGTCTAGGAGGGTTGGATGAAGCTGAGTGGCCCAGTCGAGAGTTTTTTCCAATTTTGAATAAGTGTTGGATCAGTGAGAGGAAGTTGAATAAAAGAAAGACTTGAACATGATCACACACTTATTTCACTTGAAGACACAAAATGGAACACTCATAACACATGAAAAACATACTTTCCTCAATGAAATAACATTGCGAAAACCCATTCCAAGTGCAACACTAAAGATACACTTTGAAACGACAATGATGACACTTGTGTGATAGTGCGTGAAACTTTGGAAATGAGTTCAAAACATGTATATATGATAAGAAAAAATAATTATTACACATATTTCCATTTGAAATAAACCAAACTCCACTTTACAATAAGCGACAACTCCCACGTGAAAATATGACACTTCTATATGAAAATAAAAGTGTGAATGAGACTTGCGATATGTGAACAATGGTGAATACAACACATTCTAGGGCGAGGATAACATGAAAAATACAATAATTAAAGGGAAAGAAAGTGAAAGTGATAGGCGAAATCATGAAAACAACACTCGTGAAAATAAAGGTGTGTGAAGAAACAATTTTAAAAACTCACCGAAATGAAATTACAAACACAATTAGAAGTGAGAAAATATTGATGTCATTATGCACTGACCATCGACATGGATTGGACATCGCACCTACACAATCTTGATGGACCATGCTATGCTTGTTCAAGCATGCGTAAAATAATGCGCTCATGCACTTGTTACAAACTGAGCATGTGTGAGCAAGTGACTTTGGCACTTCCAATCCAAAAAGGTAAATCAAAAGCATCAACTAACTGAGAAGTGAATATGGAATGATCAATTGCGAGATACATTGTAGGCTCCAAACTTTGAGTGTAGGAAAAATTTTGGACCGTGTTTGTCGAAACAATAATAATAACTAAGTATAATCTAATAGAATGATATGTGCATATTGGTTTGGGAAAATTTATCCTTAGTCATATGGAGCTAGCTAAGTAGTTGTCTCATTTGCATGAAACCCTACTAGCATCTCAATCAAACCCCACCTATTTTTCTCTTTTTCCTAGTTGACAAGTATATCTCTCTATAATTTGGAATATGATACAAAATTAGTGGATGTTCAAATCTTACAAATATCCACTGAAGTCCAAATTTTCTAACAGAGTTTACATAAAGTTTGCTGCTATATAGAGATGTGTGCAAGTTTGGTGATGAATGGGATTCCCTAGACTTAATAGTATAATTTAATTCATCCAATATTCCTTGTTGGGATGTTAATATCTATTGTTTTGAATTATTATAGAAGTTGGTGAATTCCTTGACAATGACATTTTGTACTTGCAAAATAGTTTCCCTCATTATAGAATTGAGAATGGAATCTAGTGTAGGTCTTATCCATATAGGAGCAATGAATTCCTCTATTTTGTAGAGTTTCATCTCATAAACATTTTTTAGTTCATTTTCCATTATTGGATGGAAATATATCAATTTTACATCCCCAATGAAATGATTGGGTTTCTAGAAAATGCTAACAAATAACGAATAGTTATGTAAGTATAATTCAGAAATTAAAATTTTCCTTTCATGTATGTTGGAAAACTGAATTATATAGAAATTTATCCCTATAGGTTTGTGGTCAATGATTGGGCTAGAAACAATTATCCCCAACTATAACCTTAACCATTGCTCTTTGAAATGAATAGTTTAGATTGGTGAAAGTGGTCTACACATCACTAATTAGAAGTTAATTCCCCCATTTTATCAATTTACTATATCAATTCTTTAATTTCATCATATTTTTTTTAATCTCTTCTTGATGGTTCAATTTCATTTTTTCCAACCGCTTTCTCAATTACATATTACCCTCCATCAACTTTCATATCATCTACGCTTGGCTATTGCAATGTTTAAAAACATTTTCCTTCTCCAAATTGAATATTTATTAGAAAATTTCATAAAATCATACTCCTAAAGTCTGAAGAATGTATATAATTATTTCTATGTGTCTTTTTCAATATTAATCCCTTTGACTTGTTCATGGAGCCTATATAACTCAAATATTAAATCAAAATAAAATAGTGGTGTTTCCAAGGTAACTAGACATGGGCATATTCTTTCTCATGCTTGGTAGAAATAATTGATTATTTCTTATGCTCAAGCTCATATACTTGCATTGGTGCTACAAAAGGTCCCTCTTTAGGTTTTACACTATTGTTGCTTCAAATGTCTATAAAATATCTTTTTTGCTTTGTTCTCCTTCAAGTTTTCTTTTGTTTTTTTCAATTGATTCTCCATACTACTAAGAAGTTTTTCTAGGTTTCTCTTGTTCAAAAGATGGAATAACCAACTTCTCATTAAACTCTCCCTAGTTATTCAATGGTCATTATTGAACAAAGGTAACATATACTAAAAGATATATTATCCCATGGATATTTTCCTTATTCAGATGATTGTGTAAGTTCTTGGTTACAAATAAGTTGATGAAAGAGTATGGTGCATCATCGAGGATGATAGTCCACAACATTTAGTGGGATTTGAACTCTACAATTTTCATGGATAAGTGCATTCTCATGGAAATAGTGATTGGAGTAGTCGAGAAATTGACCATAAAATACATGTTGGACACAAAAGTGCCTATAAGAAGAGCTCCTATGATGCCAGTTATAGATTACGAAGTCTTACGGGGTTTTTCAATGGTTCCATCAAAGGGAATCCCCTAGTACGTGGGGTTGGTGTGGTCCTCTTTATTAGTCATAATCAGTTTTTCATATAAGATACTCTCCTGGTTGAGGGATGAACATAAAGGAATAATTTGTTGGGATCTAGGATTTGTTGCACTTTTCTTTATGAAAGAATATTCATAAGCTCTAAGAAGATGGTGATATATTAGGCTTGAAAGAAATAGGTGGTGAAGTTAATTATTTTAAGGAATATTCTCCACTTGATTCTTTCATTGATCCAATATTTCTCCTATATTTCATGCACGCATATTATCAGATAATTTAATCAGAAGACCGATGAGCTCAATGAGGGAGCTCTTCTTCTCTTGATTGGATCCCATGGTATACCTGATTTCATGAATGAACAATAGAGCGAGGCCATGTAATTTCACCTAGAATATGTCTATTCTCATATTTAAACTATGTTTGTTTCGAATAAAATATACAATTTTATTTTTTGATTCAAAGGAAGCCTAAAGGGCTATATTCATTTTTTATTATTTTTTATTAAAAAATGTTTGTAGAAAATCAATAAAGGAATGTATATAAGTACGATTTTAAATGGACAACAAAGCATGCCCCTCAGCTGCGATTTTTTTTTTGTTCAGTAGGGAATAAAAATTTGTTTATGAATAGGCTTTCATACTAGCTACTCTAGTGGATGGGCAATGAAATGTATAACTTTTCCAAATGAAATTTATAAATATTTTTTTTCAAGGAGAAACCAAAATATTAGCCTGTTGTGGATAATTCATCTATCTTCCCATTTTGAAAAATGGTCAGCCACTATTTGTATGGATTTCAGTAGAAAATATGGAACATTGATCTTCATGTTTATTCTTAGATGTGCTAAGAAACAAAAATCATACATAAGACAAAGGGATTAACAACTCTCACAAGTGAAATATTTGATTACATATTGCAAAATATCTCCCCATGGAGCTAGCAAGTATAATAGTTTACCCCCTTACATGTATCCTATATTGATTCTCCCTTGTCTAAAGACACTCCTCTAACATCATAACACTCGATTCTTTCCTTAAATCACCTCCTGCTTTCTAGTACCAAATCAGTATCCTATACAATAATTTTCTCAGTAATAGCTAATTTCAAATTAGTGACCCTGGTAACATATGTTTTTAGATTAAAATTTGCTACAAATAATTATGCCATCTGACACTAGTATTTTGAATTTTTTCAAAAAACTAAAAACATCTCACTTGTTGGAAAATGTCGACAACTTCTAGATTGCTCAAAATTATTTCAATTTTTATGTGATATTGTCTTTAAGTATTTCCCCCATCTTGCTTTCTAAGTAAACTTGTTCTATATGCTCCAAAGAAACTCATTTATAAACAACAAATTAGAGATTCTTTAAGTAGCTTAAAACATAATTTGTACCTCAAGGTTGTAACTATTATCACAATGTACTAGCCATTAACTATCCATAACTACTTCACTCCCTCCTATGTATTGTACTTTATCAATATAACGTTCATTTTGAGTTGGCAGATCCCTAGTGGTGACAAATCTACTTTGGTTATGATGACATAATAAATTCTCATTCAATCATACAATAATGTCATATTTGTGTTATATTCTTTGCATGACTACCTCGATGTGATATACATTGCATTCGGTGCAATGGGGGGATTACGGGGTGGTTGTAGCCCCCCTTGTTTGGTTGTCAGGGGGGTCATAATGGCGGTGAATCCCACCTACGAGTGTTGGGTAAGTGTTATATTATTTGAATGACTAGTTGCAGGGTATGTTACGTTGCGACAGGTGAAACAAGAAGGTTTTCATGGGGGAAATAGCCTCCCTATGTTAGGTCCCTATATTACTAGTGTAGTCCCTTATTGTTGTTAGTGTATCCCCCTTATTGTTATTTTTGTACCCCTATAGTCCCCATACTGTTATTATTGTGCCCCATAAAACCCCAATATTGTTATTGTTGTGCCCTTACATTATTATTGTTAGGTTGGCTAGGATTATATTGTGACCCCATGTAATCCTATATATAGAAAAGAGGTTTTGTCATTTGAATCATCCAGGAATTGTTAATTTATGTAATATAAAGGAGGTTTCCCCCTCGAAGTGGCTGATTTATAAGGCATTGATCTCTATTTTCTTCTGTTTTTGGAGTTGGTTTCATAACATTTGGAATCAGAGCTTTGGATTATAGGGTTTCGCTACTTCAAACAGGTCATCGTGGAATTTCAGCTATAGCTTTTTTTTTCTACAAAGGTTCAAAAGCTATAAAAAACCCATTTACGAAGAAATCCTGAGGAACTTCCTGTAAAAATTTTAGATCTTGGTTCGCAATATTTTCAGAGATATGATCTGTGGAAGTTAGGGTTTTTGCATGCTCTTGAATTTCATCTCAAAGAGGTGACCTTGGGAAAATATTCATAACTCTCTCTCTGAGCATTAGATTGGAATTCTGTAAAAAGTGGCCAAAATTACACGGACTCTAGTTTCCTCTGTATATTTTTTAGGGCCGAAGGAGGAAACAGTGAGAATTGGAACAACATACAAGTTCGCTCTACTGAACCAGTCCATAATTAGGTCATTGTAGGATATTTGGCATAACTTTGTCTTGAAGAAACAAAATTAGGTCAGACCTGTGGCATTGGAAAGAAGATTCAAGGGCTACTAAAGGACTGAAGATAAATCTTGGATATTCAAAATTATAGAGATACATCAGTTTCAATATCGAACTCCTAAAAAGCAATAAAAATGTGTGTATTTTTTTCAGGTTGCATAAGTCTTCTTTGAAAAATAAGTTTTAAGTGATTCCAAGGGCATATCGAAGCATAGATATCAGTATTGGGTTCTAAAATCCCCCCTAAAAAGAATTTAACAGCCATTAAGCCCTCAGAAGGCTCTACTATGACTCATGAAGAGGAAGAAGTGCAACATTCATTAGAGAAAATTTTAGCCTAAAAGTTCCCATGAAATTTTCACGTAATTTCCATGTCATAATATGTAAACCAATCAAATCTTTTAAATTTACAAAGATGTACATATAAATATTTTGGAGGGAAAAGAAGAAGAAAATAGTTTTTTTAATTGTATTGTTGGTTTATCTCCTTATAGGTTTACTCAAATTTCAAGTCTAGGCATTCATTGGATGCGAAATTAAATTATGCATCAAACGAGTACCCATTGTGCATACTTTTGAGAAGACCCACATTGATAAAAAAAAAATGAAGATACATTAAAAAAACATGTTCAACACACTTTTTTAATGTATATTCAATTTTTATCAATGTGGGTCTTCTCAAAAGTATGCATAATGGGTACTCGTTGGACACAAAATTTAATTCCGCATCCAATGAGTGTCTAAACTTGAAGTTTAAGTAAACCTATAAGGAGATAAGCCAAAAATACAATTAAAAAAAAAAAAACAATTTTCTTATTTTCCCTCCAAAATTCATAACTCATATTTTATTATTATAACTATTATTTTATTATTTTTCCTTAGGAGGTCACTTTTAGGTTTAAATTACCCTTAATGATATATCAAAATTACAAGAGCAAGTGCAACAACTTTCGCTCTCGTAAAGAGAAACAAAAAATGAAATAGAATTTTTGAGGAAAGGTGTGGAAGCTAAGATGAATGGTTTGAAGAAAGGTGTGGAAGCTAAGATGGATGGCATGGAAGCTAAGATGGATGGTTTGAAGAATGGCATGGAAGCTAATATTGATGGCATGGAAGCTAACATGGATGACATGGAAGCTAACATGGAAGACATGAAGAATGATCTAAAAGCAGACATGGAAGATTTGAAGGAAGGTTTGACAAAGTTGATACAAGAAATGATTCCTAATGACGAAAAGGTAGTACAGGAAACTCATGATGAGAAAAAAATAAATGTTAATAGTGATTTCATAAACTCTAATGTTGGATGGAAGACTCACCATATTCCAAAGATGGATATGAGTAAGTTTGATGGCAAGGATCCTGTAACATGGATACTACAAATGGAGCAATATTTTAATCTCTGTAATGTGCAAAACACACAAAACGTATGCATTGCAACTTTACATTTAGAACAAAATACATTTGTATGGATCGATGGCTTTTATCTCTTAAAAAAATTGTCACTTGATCAATTTTTACGAAGGAAATGATAGCACATTATGAGGATACAAAGAGAAACACCTTCTTTAGCCAATTGATAAATCTCAAACAAAAGGGTTCATTGGTGGAGCACATTGAGGACTTCCAAAAATTGAATATAAGGGTAACTGATATTCCAGAGGAACACATGATTGATGTCTTCATAGGGACTTTAAATGATAACATCCAACATGAGTTTCGCCTTTGGGAACCTAATTCATTGGAGAAGGCATTCAGGTTGGCAAGAAAAATTCAAAGTAAAATTATGGCGACAAGGAAGCCTACCACTCACATCGATAAAGATGGAAGTGTTGCTTCTCCTAGAATTCCACAACCTACAAGGTTTAAACCACAACAATTGGAAGAAAAAGGAGCAAAAGGGCTTTTCTACAGTTGTGATAGAAAATACACTAAAGGTCATAAGTGTGTTGAGAAAAACAAATTTTAAATAGATTTTGAAGAGGAGGAAGAAAATGAACAAGAAAATTCAAAAGAAGAGGATATACACCAGGAACCAACCCTAGAGAAAGGAGAAATTAGTTCGACCATATCCTGTAATGAATTGGTAAGAATTGCCACTCCTCAAACTCTCAAGTTAGAGGACATATCAAGAAGAAAAATGTAATAGTGTTTATTGATTCAAGTAGTACCCATAATTTTATTCATTGTAAGGTGGCCAAGGAATTGAATTGCCTCCTGTACCCAACACCAGAGTGTCAAGTGATGGCTGCAAATGGAGGGACTATAAATTGATCTGGAAAATGCCATAATATCAAGCTAACCATGGGGGAATATGTATTTAATAGTCCAATGATTTCCATTCCAATGGGTGGTGTTGATGTTGTACTAGGAGTACAATGGTTACAATCTTTGGGGACGGTAACTTTTAATTTTCAAGAAATTTTCATGAATTTTTTTTTGGAAGGAAAGGAAGTTGAATTAGGGGTATCACAAGGAAATCGGGAAATATAATAAGCTCTAATGTCATGACAATGCTTCTGAAGAAATAATAATGAGGCGTAATTGCACAACTATGCTCACTAGAAGTTCCAACATCAAAATCATCTATTTCTCCATATCTCCAAAAAGTCTTGGACAATCATTCCAAGGTGTTTGAAACTCCCAAAGGACTCCCACCTATCTGTGATCATGATCATGCTATTCATTTGATTCAAGGAAGTGATCCTCCAAATATCAGGCCTTACAGATATCCTTATGTCCAAAAGAGCGAAATTGAGCGTATGACTGCATAAATGTTAGAGGTCGGTATAATTCAACCTAGTCAAAGTTATTTTTATGCTCCAGTAGTATTGTTGCACAAGAAGGATGGATCATGGATCATGTGTCTAGATCATAGGGAGTTCAATAAGCTCACTATTAAATATAAATTTCCCATTCATGTGATTGATGAATTATTGGATGAATTACATGGAGAAATTTATTTTACCAAATTGTATCTTCGTTTAGGATATCATCAAATTAGAATGAAGACTAAAGCTATTTCGAAAAAAACATTTCGAACTCATGAGGGTCATTATGAATTTTTGGTCATGTCTTTTGGCCTTGCCAATGCACCTTCTACAGTTCAAGGGTTGATGAATTCCATTTTTAAACCCTTCCTTAGAAAATATGTGTTAGTATTTTTTGATGATATAATAATCTACAGCGGGTCTTGGAAGGATCATGTTCAACATATTGATAGGGAACTCAAACTATTGGAGGAGAAACAATTATATGAAAAAACCTCCAAATTTTTCTTTGGAGTACAAGAGGTGGAATATATGGGTCATATTATATCTCAAGAGGGTGTTAAGGTAGACCCTAACAAAATTAAATCCATTAAGGAATGGAAAGTCCCCACAAATATAAAGCAATTACGGGGATTTCTCGGGTTAACTAGGAATTATCACAAGTTTGTTAAGAATTATGGGAGAATAGCAGCACATCTAACAACATTACTGAAGAAAGATGCATTTTCATGGACTCATGAAGCAACTAAGGCCTTTTAACACCTTAAACAGGAAATGTTCCTAACACCGGTCTTAGATACGCCAAACTTCACAAATTTTTTTATATGGAATGTGATGCCTCAAGAAATGGAATTGGCATTGTTTTAATGCAAGAAGGAAGACCCGTTGCTTTTTAAAGTCTTCCAATCAAAGGAAATTATTTACAGAAGGCTATTTATGAGAAGGAAATGTTGGAAATACTACATGCACTAAATAAATGGTGACCTTACCTAATGGGAAGAAACTTCAAGGTAAAAATTGATCATGATAGTCTTAAACACTTTTTGGAACAAAGACTATCTTCAAAAGAGCAGCAAAAATGGGTCACAAAGATGTTGGGTTATGACTTTGAAATCATTTGTAAAAAAGGGAATCTAAATGTTGTTGCAAATGCACTCTCAAGAAAGGATGAGGAGGTGGAATAATTTCTTCTTTATGCCATTTCTATTATGCAACCAGATTGGATAACCGAAGCAAGGGAGGAATGGAAGAATGACGAATAAGTATGGACACTCATTCAAAATTTGCAGCAAGATCCCAGTACCTCTGATACATTTAGTTGGAAAAATGATTCCTTATGGTACAAGTATCACTTATATCTTTGTAAGAATTCCCAACTAGAAAAAAATATTCTTTTGGAATTGCACACCTCTCCCATAGGAGGACACTCAGATTTTTAAAAACTTGCCATAGGGTGAAGAAATAATTTTTTTGGGATGGCCTTAAAATATGATATTAAAAAGTTTGTGGCAGAATGTTTGGTTTGCTAGAAAAATAAAGTTAATACAATTAAGACCCCAGGTTTGCTACAACCTTTACCCATTCCAAGTCAATGTTGGGAGGAGGTTTCAATGGATTTTATCAAAGGTTTACCTAAGTCCGAAGGAAAAAGTGTCATCATGGTGGTAGTTGATAGACTTACCAAGTATGCACACTTTTGTGCATTATCTCATCCATTTAAAGAAATCACAGTTGCTACTGCATTTATGGAAAAAAAATTCAAAAGCTACATGGAAATACAAATATTATTGTAAGCGACAGAGATCCCATTTTCACTGGAATTTTTTGGACGAAATAATTCTCTTTTTTGGGTACTCAAATAGCCCATAACTCATCTTATCATCCTCAATCTTATGGGAAAACTGAGATAGTGAACAAATTTTTGGAAGGATATCTTCATTGTATTGTATCTGATAAACAAACACAATGGGTCAAGTGGTTACCTCTGGTTGAATGGTGGTATAACACTTCCTTCCATACTACACCAAAAATGACCCCATTTATGGCACTTTATGGATATCATCCACCATCCAACACATCATATTTAAGAGAAAATTCTAAGGTTCAAGCACTGGAAGATCACATCAAGCATCAACAACAAGTTATCCAACTCTTAAAGAATAACCTAAATATGGCACAAAATCAAATGAAAAAACAGGCAGATCAACATCGTAGCGAGAGAAGTTTTGATGTAGGAGACTGGGTATTTTTACGGCTACAACCATACAAACAAATTTCCCTCAAGAAAAATAAGAAGGATAATAAATTATCGCCAAATTACTATGGTCCTTACAAGGTGTTGCAAACGATTGGTAGTATGGCATACAAATTGGAGCTTCCTGCTTCTTATCGAGTGCACATAGCTTTCCATGTTTCATGCTTAAAGAAGGTTATAGGTGACAAAATTCCATTTCAAACAATATTGCCAAAACTTGATGAGGAAGGAAAAATCATATTGGAACCTAAAGCAGTCACGGAAACAAAAACTAGACAACTACCAAATCAATCAATTTCAGAGTATCTCATCAAGTGGAAGAACTTACCCACTGAAGATTTCACATTGGAGGATGAGAATTTTATACAGAATTATCCAAAGCTACTCAAGCATTGAGGACAACACTTTTTTGAAGGAGAGGGGCATGTTAGGTCCCTATATTACTATTGTAGTCCCTTATTGTTGTTAGTGTATCCCCCTTATTGTTATTTTTGTACCCCTGTAGTCCCCATATTGTTATTATTGTGCCCCATAAAACCCCACTATTGTTATTTTTGTGCCCTTACATTATTATTATTACGTCGGCTAGGATTATGTTGTGACCCCATGGACTCATATATATAGAAAGGAGGTTTTTTCATATGAATCATCCAATAATTGTTCATTTATGTAATGTAAAGGAGGTTTCCCCCTAGAAGGGGCTGATTTCTAAGGCGTTGATATCTCTTTTCTTCTATTTTTGGAGCTGGTTTCATAACACACGGGGTTTGGGGATGCGCCCCAGATTTTTTATTTTAGGTGGACCCAAGGATGGTGGGCGGACCCACCCAAGGTTTTTGTTCAAGGGTTTGGGCATGATGCTTTTTCCCATGGTATTTTGTAGATCCTGTCAAGGGAGCTACGATTATGTTATAATATAGGGCTAATGGATTGGGGGTTTATGAATGCTTCGAAATGTATATAATGTATTGTAACAATGAAAGGAAGATAATAAAAATCAATTTGGTTTTCCCAATTTTGGGTTTAATGAGAAAAATAATTCTGTATAATTTTTGTTCTCGCCATTGTATATTTTTTGTTTTTTTAAGAAATCATTTGCAAATAGTTTTTGTAGAGGATTAAAACCTTCAATGTGGAGGTTTTGGGTAATGTCCAAAAGAAATTTGGGTGGTTTTTTGCAGTTTCCAGCACATTTTTTTTCACTTTAGCGATTTTGTGGCATGTGGTAGTTCAACCCATGGTTTTGTAATGGTTAAGGAACTATAGTTATATTCTAATATTTTTAGTAAAATATTTTTGTAACAATTAATTGTACACATTTAAAACCTAGATTTCGTATCTAAGAAATTTTGGCTTCAAGGGGAGTAGTTCAAAGATAACGATTGAAAAATTCAATGGGTGAATATTTGAGTTATGGAAGCTCAAAATTGAAGATCTATTAGTGGAAAAAGATCAATGGATCATTCTGTATTTGAGTACTACATTGATGAGGGTGTTAATAGAATACTGGAATGAGTTGAATTAAAAGGGAAAAATCACAATATGGTTGTGACTCTCAGATTCTATATTGTTGAATGTTTTAGGAAAAGCTACAATGAAGGCATTCTAGAATAGGTTAAGGGATTTGTATCAGTCTAAGTCCCCGATGTGTTAGAGTTGGTCCTTACAGCCCTCCGTCAGAGATCAGTTCGCTTTTTGCATATCATTCTTAGGTGTCTCGCTCATTCCACTTCGTTGCATTTCGCTAGGGGCATGCCATTGACTGACGAGGGGGTATGGTTGTCTTGTGTTTCCTCATGCTTGTACCTGCAGGGCTAATTAAAATTCCTCAAAATGACTGAAGTTCATGGTCATTTCATTCATGGTCATAAATGATTAGGTTCGTTAAAAAGATTCTTTAGTCCTAGAGTCTAGGGTTTTCAGTCCTTTGCATACATGTAATAAAAGCCCGCAGGCCATGAGGTTGGTTTCAAAAGATTCTCGTTTCATATTTTTATTATCAAAAGCATTTGAAGACATTTCTAGTCCAAAACTCTGTTTTGGAACTAGAAATTGTCAAATTTCGTTTTTTGTAATAATTGTATTTGTTTCACCTTAAGAAAGTTCCAGAGCAAGCCTCTGATCTTTGCCAAAGCCAAATGCCAAATCCCTGCAAAAAAACAACCAAGTGTCATCAGTCCAAGACTCAGAAAGACAGTGAGAGCCAAAGACAGAATTGCATTAAAATGACAAAGTGCCAAACATTATAAAAGTGGGTTATGGAACAAATTTAAAATCAAATCTGATTTTATGAGATATTTTTCTTCACATATAAGCCATGGAAAACCATTCATTTGCACAAATTCTCAAGGCAGAAATCGAAGTGGTGAAGTTGAGAGCCGAAATCGTGATTTTCAAAGCTGTGGACTGGACTGGAGGTGCGCGCTACGCGCAGAGAAGGCGCGCTACACATATAGCCTCCCCAGCCTGTGTAAATTTACAAGCGCACTACGCACTTGCAGCGCGCTACGCACTTGGTAAGCACGCTACGCTTATACTCTCAGAGCCAAAAAAAATTTGCCCTTGCGTCCGGTTTGATGTCAAAACGCCTCAAATGGCTTGCAAGTAGGTTTTTAATGGTTGCTCAGTAAATTTTGAACATGATTGTAGTGTGTTTGAAGTGAGGAAACAAGTTTTTGATGAGGAGAAATGTGTAAACCCTATGTTTATTTCAAATTCATTTCTTAAGGGTTTTTGAAGAAAATAGTAATGATTGTGTGGGGGTTTGAAAACTTGTGGTTGATATATATGCTCATTCCTATATTGTCTATGGTGTCCCCGCGCATTATGTACATCATCCTCACACCCTTTCTTTGCCATTGTACCACTGCTGTCACTATGATTGTCGTCCTCATTTTAGCACTGCTCCTTATTCATGTTTTCACATAGTCTCATGTTCACTTGTCCATATCCTCCATTGACATTATCGGAACACTGTTGTCATTGATATTGTTTTACTATGGTCATTGTCACTGTTTCCTTTTCTCTATTGACAAACACAGTCTCATTCTCATTTTCCCTTTGACAAATCTTGGCCAGCATTGCAAAGGTTGTACACTACATTACACTTTTTCTACTCATTTGTCAAATTCCCTTGTGATCAAAGCAGTGACTGTTTTTATGCCAATCCACTTGACAGAGCCATCACCACTGTGGCTTGTTTTCCTATGATACTTTGATACATATGTGACATATTTGGGTTTTGAGCATACATTGAAACTTTTGTCTTCACTACACCTATATCAACATACATATTGCAAACATCTTGTTTTCAAAGCCATGTCAGAGACGGATTCAGTTTATGAGCAGGAGTATGACAGTGATTCCACAGCAGAGGGTAATGTGCCATGGAGGTCTCACAAAAGTGGAAAAGGTGGTAAGCATATCAGGGAGGAGCCTACTTCTTTGGCTCAATTGCAGGCTTTCCCGCTTGCAATGGATTGTTTTCAGCTTCAGTCATGTTTCCAATACTGTGAGATGATTTCACAAACCCAGCATCATCGTGAACTAGCTCGTCTATTTGTTCTACATTTACATGATGGCCGTGTAAACCTCGCCGGAGTAGATTTCATTCTGTCACCAGAGACTATTGCTCAGGCCACCAGGATACCAAATATAGGAGAGGTAGAATCCAAACTGTTGCTCTGCCTTGGGAAGCATTCAGGATTTGTGTATTTTCTTCTGTCTGAAAGGGATTCATTGTTTAATGCCCTTTTCAGCTATCTTAAATAGTCTTTCCACCCCATTTAATTTCAGTTTAATTGTTAAACTTCACTCCTACCTCGCCTTATGGAATAATCTGTGCCTTTGATTAAATCTCTGCTCACGATGTTCTTAATCCCATACAGTCCAGAAAACCCCATTCATATCTATTTAGTAGCCTAAAATCAATATCAGTGTTTCATTTAGGTCATCTCAGGCCCTATTTGACATTTTTTCCGAGATAGACCCGGAGAGAGCCCTCTCCTGTCCTCGTAGGGCTAGCTACGAGGCTGAGCGTGGTTTGATGTGGCCTCGAGTTTTTCCTTCTTCAGCCTGAGGCAGATTTGAGTGCTAACATAGTGGCGACCATACTGGGGAAAATCTCAATGGTTTGCTTGTTGATGTGTTTGTTTCATGAGTCTTAGACGAAGTCTGAAGTCACGCCAGGTAGCTTTCGAAACGCTTTTGCCATGCATAAGCGGAAGTAGATAAACACTGCTTCAGTCGATCTCCGGTTAGCTTGTGAATGCAGCACTTGATTTGCAAAGTCACCCCAGTATACATGTTCGTTCTAGACCTTTGGATGATTGAGTCTAGAAGTCGATAGGCTGAAGATAATTGATTGTGTCCCTTGAAATTTTTCCCGAGTAGATCAATACACTGGCTTCAAGAAGGCATACCAGATCAAATCCTGATCCAATTCCGCCTCCAGTATATGAAAACCCCAACCTAATCCCAAGAATTTTCTGTCGAGAAGCCCCTATTATTCCTTTGGTCAAATCTCACTCATACCCCACTGTTTTTTAATACATTGATGATATTGAGTTTGACGATCAGTTTGAGTTATCATTGTTTGAAACCAAATCCGAAAGTGCCACTGGTTCTACCATTATCAATCCTGAGTTCATAAAGTATTTAGAAGTTGAGCAAGCAAATAGATCTATTGATAATTATATTCTGAATCTGCAAAATTCCATTGTGGAAACCAACATCCTTGAATTCATTGAATCTGCTTCACAAACTCTCGGACCATCTGAAATTGCATCTAGTTCACGGATTCCCACTGAACCTCCCTTTATCCCTACCATTCCCGTACAGCCTGAGATTTCTGATCAGCAATCAGCAGTAGTTTCTCCTCCGTCTCCACCGCATACACCTCGTTCACCTACTGCTCCCATTCCTCTTGTTTCTCCGAGACAACAGATTATAAATCCGCCAAGAGCCATGGCTATGAGGTTTGCACCTCTTGTTTTACCTGCAAATTTGGATCCTATTCCTGCTGATTATCAGAGCAAGATTCCCATATTCGATGGCACACCACAGAGTATATCTGCTCAGCAGCATATTGTCAGGATGACAGATTTCTTGGACTTGCATGAAATAGATGAAGAAAATGTGTCCATGAGGTTGTTTGCCTAGACTTTTGGAGGTGAGGTTCGTAAATGGTTCAGAGATTTACAGGCCAAAAGTATCAATACATTACAAGAGCTTCAGACACAATTTTTAGATCGATGGGAGATGAAAAAAGATCCGCTGCAGATCACTTCAGAGTATACCAGCATCAAACGTAATCCTGGTGAGTCCGTTCAGGATTATATTATCAGATTCAATACAGTTTATAATGCAATTCCAGATGACTTAAGACCATCTAAAAAGTCAGCTCTTCTTAAATTCCCGGATGGTTTTGATCCGGAGATGGCTTATTCACTACGAGACAGAGATCCGCCTACCTTAGAAGATATGCAGAAGATTGCTGTTAGTGTTGAGGCGAATATGAATGATAAGATAGACCCGGAGAGAGCCCTCTCCTGTCCTCGTAGGGCTAGCTACGAGGTTGAGCATGGTTTGATGTAGCCTTGAGTTTTACCTTATTTCAGCCTAAGGTAGATTTGAGCGCTAACACGATGAACAAATTATTTCTATGGAAATAATTGTATAACCCAAGATGAAGGAAATAGACTCAATGATAGAGAATTTGAATGCTTCAATATTGTGGTAAGTCAACTATTATCTATTGATATTAATATTGCGGATGAATATAAGTGTATTAGTTTGTTATGTTCTTTAGTAGACTCATGGGATAGTATGGTTGTTGACATAGGTATTAATGTAATTACTTTAAGTTTTGATGAAATAGTATCATCCTTTTTATCAAAGGAAATGATATGAAAAAACATGGAAAGTTAGAATATATATGCCTTTTTTGTAAGAGGATGCTCCCATAATAGAAATTAAAAAAAAAAAATCGTCAATTGGGATATCTAAATCTACAGGAAGATTTAAATATTTATAAAAATTTGTAAAGGTGTGTTAGAGATGTGGAAAATAAGGTAATTACAAGAAATATTATAGATCCAAAATTACTAAGAAAGGGAAGGGATCTTATAATTTTTCGATGGGAAAAAAAAAACATAATTTTCATCCTTAAAAAAAAAAAAGATCAAAATTTACATTTTTTAGATGCACCTTGGGTGCGTTTCAAGAATAAACATAGATATGAAACCATTTGACGATGTGTTGTCTAAAAGAGAACTAACTGGAGCAGGATAGATTGATCCATGAGAGGTTCAAATATATATTCATTTTACAACAAAAATCATCAAAAATATAAACTTGTTTTCACCCTGTTAATGAAAAACTAGATATATGATCTATAAACATCAACATGTTTTGTGTATACATGTTTCGGGAAATAACTCCCTAAAGGTTTTTGGGTCAGAAACCTTCACAAATCAAGGGCATACCATTCAAGAAGGACTCACTTAACCTATCTTTTATGCTGAAAACTAGATTTAATCAGTTGCGAAACTTACCGAAAGTTCTACATTTGATGTAGATCCCGCGGGGTGCAAACCCCTAGCAACTCCTTGTGCTTCGTAACCTGGAAATCAAGAAAGAACGAACACGAAACACTAGTTGTACAGCATATATTGTTCCTGGATGTCAATGTAACTCATGTATAATATCATATAAACAATATTGGATGTTCAATTAATGATCTTTACACATATATAAAGAGATATAAACACGTGAATTTTAGGAACAAGATGGTTCTTCTCATTATAAATGGCATGTACAATAATAGAAAGTGGAGAGATCACCTGAATCCTTCCACGGCCTTCGAACAGACCATCCTTTGGATCCGTCCAGCCCTCACCTCGCTAGGATTCTTCTAATATGTGTGCACACAAGATGTCATATAGGATGATGATCATCTCAAGGTAACAAGGGTTTCCTGAATATACCTGGGAAGTGCAGGAGGCACAGGAATATCAGACTTGAAATAGGGCTCCAACATAGTATAATATCTATAATTTTCTCTCTCCCTTAGGCCATACACATGAGGGGATTTTATACTCCCTCAAAGTAGTTTCAGCAATTGGAAATAGTTGGGACACGGGCTGGGGTGGTTGAATTACGGGAATAACCATCACCCTACCTCGAAAATAAGGAATTTTATATATATTTTTAATGATTTAAATGGCATACGCGGAAAAGTATGAACGGACTCGCGTATATACGCGGAAAAGTCTAGGCATAATCGCGTATGGGATTTTAGACACTGTTTTTATGAAGTTGTTCAAGTATGGGGTGAAAGGGTGCCCAAGGCCAAAGAGACAATCATTATTCACATGAGGGTGAAAAATGATGCTATAAAAATACAATAGTTAAAAACATAGAAGAAAAATATACATTTTCAATTTTGGTCTGTCTGGTCCATAAACGATCAATGATAAAATTCAAAAGATGAGCCTTCACACTGCTCTTGAATGTGCCATAGACTTGATTCCATATTTAGACCTAATATTGAAATCATGTCTGCTTCCCCATTCCGCTCACTGTATATGTGTGAACCTGTAAAAGAAATAGATGAGTCTTTTACCTGCCATAAATATTCTAAAATAGGAACTAAGGGTAGATTCCTACAAGCTTAAGATGTGTTTAACTAGTTTATAACAACCATTGGATCTCTATAGACTTGAAGTTGTGTGCATATTTTTTCTATTCCATACACCAATAATTTTTTTACATGCCAATAATTTTGTCTAATTATTTGTAACTAGACCAAAACCCATTTTTACATTATAAGAATGTGTGGAAAATAGGAAAAGTACAAAACCACCCTCACTTATGTTTGTTGTGTGTATTTATAAAGGAAACACACACGTAGCACACAGACAGGCATAAATAAACAATATATATATATATATATATATATATATATATATATATATATATATATATATATATATATATATATATATATATATATATATATATTTGGGGTGGGGAAGAAGTATATGAAATGGACAAAAATTACAAGAGCTTCAACTGTAATGCGCTCAAGTACTAAAGATTTGTTGTAATACCCTCCTCCCACATCTACCCAAGTAACCAGACAATCAGGGTAAAAAAGTGACAAGGAGTTACTGTGATCTGATTCAACCTCCTAGGTCACCTTAAAGAAGTGGAATTGACGCCACACAATGACACAAACCTTCTACACATGCTACAGGACACCCAAGATCCATCCCAAACTTCTAGGAGGGTAGCCCCTAAATCAAACTAACCTTTTCATGTAACAATCCCCAAGTTTATCTCTTGATATGGGAAAGATTGGGACTGGAAACCTCCAATCACTTGCACAACATGGGTATACGTGTGACTGGGGACTTTTCCCAGTAGTTCTGAGCCTGCGGCCCCAATTTATGAGCCACTTTTTTAGGCCTAGGGCTCAAGTCTCTTCCCATAACTCCATGACACTTTCAGGAATGAAAGATAACAATGAAATAACTATGTAAATGCAATCACTTGAACAAGGATTTGACTGGACCCCTACTAGCCATGACAAGTGTTTCATCAAACATGTCACAAATATGTAATCTACAGGTTTAAACAACAAATATGAGTATAGGGGTCTCATACTTACCTAAGAATCACTAAGAATCATTGTTGCCTCATCAGATTAACTACATTATCATTTATTTGTTCATAGATACATTTTTCATTAATTTAAAAATAAAAACATGATGAGAGCTATACATCATTACTGACATAGAATACATTCATAACTAGCATATAAACAATAGAAATGACAAGCATAGAACAACCATATAAGCCACATAATAACAAGAATATTTACCCACTAATAAAAGAGGAAACGAGCTCTTATTACCATAAGTGAAATGCAACCAATCTGGGACATCCATGTACCACCCGACCATAGACATGGTTGAGCCAAATCTCTCTTCATCCAGTCAACCAAGTGCCATATTGCAACATTGAATATGAAATCTCATAAAGCACATCAATCAAAACCAAACTAGGGCTTCTAGAGGCCAAACTGCCTCAACCCCATACGAGTGATTCCATCTCACAGTTGGACATAAAAAATCATCACCAGATTGGTCTCCACCCAAACTGTCAAGGGCTCCTCAGCGTTTGTTCCAAATAAGGCTCTAGGATTAGTAACTTAGCCCACATCTACTATCAAGCTCAAGAAAATTTGGCCAACCAAGGCTCCAGTACTAGTAACTCAACCCACCAAGGGCTCTAGAGCGTTTTTCCAACCAAGGCTCCAAGAAAAGTAACTCAACCCAAGTTGTTACAAGTCTCTATAGAATTTGTTTAGCCAAGGCTCCAGGAACTAGTAACTCAACCCAAAACTAAAGGAACATGAGAACCAACTAGAAAAGTAAACAATCAAATGAACCCACAACAACATGGCTATATAGTAAATGGAAAGGATAGGAAATCCACCTTCAATCCAAACAATCCTCCTTGTCAATCACAAATCATGACCAAGAAACAACATGCATATGTCATGCATGCCAACACTAGTGAGGAAAACATACATGCAACTTGGTACTTGCAAGAAAAATTTGTTGCAGCTTCTAATCCTAAGTTCCTCTTGCACTTTCCTTCTCTTCCTTTTCCTTCTTGCTCCAAAACTCCAAGTATGCCGCACTCTCCAAGAGTGCTCCAAGAAACTATAAGTGTCCAAGAGTATGGGAGAGAGAGAGAGAATAGAATGAGCGCTCCAAAACTTAATTGAAAAATGTTTTTGAACTAATCCTCAGAAGCCTTTTTATCAATGAGGCCTCTATTTTCTTCATTTTCCATTATTTTCCTTCATTTTCCTCCTCACATGCAACCTGTGACCTTTCACCTTTTTCTCCTATTCTCCATTATTTTCATAAATAAATGCCACTTTGCCTTTCCAAACCCTTAGCCATTTCCTTTTCAAATTTCTATAGCCACAATAAACCATATCAACACCCACACTAGGATGTTTTTCCAAACATTCAACTTGGAATACATGTCCCATGACCTTGGTTATTATTTTTGTAGAAATTATACAAAAAACATGTATATCTTGGATTCACCCGATCTAAAAATGTGCTAAAGTTAAATATTGAATCTCTTCTACAAATATTTTGTGGAATTAAAAAACACAATCGCTAATCACTTAAACATGAAGAAAGATCAATCACACACAACACAGATAATTTCCTGAGGAAATCTTACAGCTAAAATCCCCACTATCTTCTATTGTATATTAATCATGGATCATGAAAAAATTACATACAAAACTCTTCTCACAAGAGCCCTCAGTACATCAACTAATTGTCTCACACTGTCATGTGAAAAATTGACCAACACATAGCCAATTCTCAACCTCCAGACAGCCTGCCTTGCTTGTGCAATCCCTGATGGTAAATATCCCTAAAATATAGGAATTATTGCCTGCCTTGACTGTGCAAGTATCATGGGCACTCCAATGGGTGTTTTCCTGCATGTGTACAAGCAGATAATGTCACAACTGATAGCCAACCTCCCTTTCACCTAGAAATCAGCTGGGTCTCCACTGGACCTGACATGCATGCAACTAATAATAGTAAATCGCCAGTTGCATGTGAGATCACTTGTGAATTAATTAATATTTAATTTACTAAATATCTCACTAGTGTATCTTCAGTTACAACTAGCACAACTAGTTTAACTCACTTAACTGAGTTAAACTATTTACAGCTTGCACCAACTCATGCACCACTACACTTCGAACTCTGTTACAACTAGAATTACTCTGCATGTCCCACCAACCAACCTCTAACTAGAAATCCACTAGCTAACTAAATTTTCCACTTCAGTTAACTATTTCAAGTCCACATTGAGAATATATTAAAGGTTAATGTCCATCTAAATTAAGGGATAATAAAATTAGACATGCACCCAAAAATAGCACTGTGGGCCCCACCCTAGCTAGGGTGCTTAGTGCAACCAGGTGCTAAATGAAACCAGGTTATTAATGCACTAGGCGTGGGTGTTGAATCTTCTTGTTGAATCCCAACACTCCCTCTCAACAAGAAATGGATTATCCTTCACCCTGGTCCTGTTTCTATGGTATTCGAATTTGCTCCCGGTGAGCACCTTCATCAGAATATCTGCATCTTGATCTTCTGTGGGAATGTACTGAAGCAACATGATCCTCCTCTGCACACGATATCTAAGATGATGGTACCGAATATCTATATGCTTAGACCTATCATGAAACACAAGATTAATTGAGAGTTTAATGCAACTCTGGTTATCACAATGAATCATTGTCGGATCCATCTAAGAACCAAACAAACCAACTAAGATCTTTCTCATCCAGATAGCCTCACGTGCAGCTTGACTTGCTGCCATGTATTCCGCTTCCGCTAAACTGAGTGCCACGGATCGTTGTTTCCTGATTTACTAGGAAACTGTTGTCGATCCAATGCTAAAGATCCCCCCTGATGTGCTCTTTTTGTCCGATGGACTTCCAGCCCAATCTGCATCCGTGAAGCCATGCAACTTCACTCCATCCGTCCTTTTGTACCATAGACCATACTCTGATGTGCCCCTTAGGTATCTCAGGACATGCTTCCATGCCTTCCAAAACAACTTACTAGGCTTAGCCATAGCTTGACTCAGCTAGTTAAATGTGTAGCAAACCCACTAACTGTCGATAGACAGTAGCATCCACTACCTCTCTAGAATTAGCATCCTCTTTCCTCTAGTTTCCTGGAAGAGGAGTATCCATGGGTTTACAACTCTCCATGTTAAAATTATGCAATATCTCCTTTACATACTTGACTTGAGACACAAAAATTTCACCATCCCACTGCCATATTTCCAATCCAAGGAAATAATGAAGGAGGCCCATATCCTTAATTTTGAACTCCCTTTCAAGATCCTCCTTGCATGAGTGTATCATTTGCTCATCACCAGTGAAAATTAGATCATTAACATAAATAAAAATGATTAATAGCTTACCCTCAACCACAATTTGGTACAGGTTTGCATCTTCTTCACTTTTGGTGAAGTCCAATCCCATGAAATAACTGTCTATCGGAGTGTACCAAGCACGGGGTGCTTGATTCAGCCCATATGGTGCTCTTTGAGTCTGCACACAAGCGAATCACTGTTGAAGATCTTGAAACCTTCAAGTTTCTCTATGTACACCTCTTCCTCAATGATCCCATTGAGAAACATAGTTTTCACATCCATTTGATGAATGCGTCAACCCATTTGCACTGAGAGTGCAAGGATGGATCTTATGGAAGAGTACCTTACGACAGGCACAAAATTCTCATCATAATCGATCCCCTCAATCTGTGAGAAGCCACGGGCCACAAATCTGGCCTTGCATTTCTCCACACTACCATCAACAGCTTGCTTTACCTTGTATATCCATCTTGAACCTACCATTGATTTGTCAATCAGTCTTGGGACTACCTCCCATGCACTGTTTTTGACAATGGAGTCATACTCCTCCACCATTGCATCAAACCAAGTGCGTTGCTACACTTCTTACTAAAAGGAAGATGTTTCAACCACAATACATTTTCTCATAAGAGTCATGTATCCAGTAAATCGGTCAGGAGACTATCCTTGTCTGCGCTGTGAAGTAGGGGCTCCTACGTTTTGTGTAGCATCAAGTCTCAGCCTATCAGCTTCCGTGGTGCACCTTCTACCATTTCTGATGGATGGCTTTGCATGAGTGATTTCCTCCTCTCCATGAACCTTGTCATGTGGCTGATCCACATCTTGAGACTCATCTTTGGGAACCAGCGATTCCTCCTCTGCATGCAAGTCTAGCTCCCTCTCAAGGGACAACCGCATGGTTTTTCCCTCATCAAATTTTATATCCTGTCGCACAACAGTCATTCTGTTGTTTGGAAAATACACACAATAATTATGGGGTGTTTCTTTGTACCCCACAAAAATCCCAACTTCAACAGTCGGTTCTAGCTTCTTCCTGGAATCCTTGGTCACATGCACATAACCAGATGAGCCAAAAATCTTAAAGTGTGAAACATCAATTTTCTTACCAGTGAAAGCCTCTTCAGGTGTACTCATTCCCAGTACTCTATGAGGACAACATTTTTGCACATAAACCACAATATTGCATGCTTCCGCCCAAAAATTCATTGGTAGGCCCTGATCATGCAACATTTCTCGTGTTGCACCCATGATCATTCTGTTCTTCCTCTCTGTGACCCCATTCTGCTGTGGGTTATGAGGCGCTATGAGTTCTCTTCGAATTCCTTCTTTGCTGTAGAAGTTCTTGAATTCGTTATAGATGTATTCTCCACCATTATCGCTCCCAAGAGCTTTCACTTGCTTCCCTGACTCTTTCTCCACCAATGCCTTAAACTCACAGAACTTAGAGAATGTTTGATCTTTCTTCTGCGTGAAGAAGATCCAGCGTTTATGCGAAAATTCATCAACAAATATTACATAGTACTTATGTTTTGTTTTTGAAGCAACCAAGAATGGTCCACACACATCTGTGTGAAATCTCTCATGGATCCCCAAACCTCGGTTTTCCTTCTCATAAAAGGTGGACTTTACATACTTCCCCATGGTGCAACCCTTACACTGATCTAACTGAGCAAGTGTTCCCATTGGAAGTCCAGTAGAAATTTTCTACATGACCTTCAAGGCTCCATGATGAAGATGGCCTAATCGTCTACGCTATAGATCGCCCTCATCCCGGCTCACCACTTTTTCTGCCTTGCCCATCATTACAACGCAGCCATCTACCTCCATCTTGTAGAGATTCTTAACTCGAATCCCTATCCTCTTGGCTTGAGTCATTTTTTTATGTTGCAGGAAATATTTTCCATCACTAAAAACAACATCATAGCCTTTGTCCTCCAACATTGCGACTGAGACCAAATTTTTATTCAGACCTGGTACATGCATTACATCTTTTAATTGAAATGGTTTACCTGAATCCCTCTAAAATTTAATGGTACCAATCCCGGTAGCACTATATCGTCCGTCGTCGCCCATCTCAATATGCATCTGGAGATGTTTCTCCTCCAAGTCACTGAAAAGTTCCTTATCTCTCGTCATGTGAAAGGAAGCACCACTATCAAAATACCACACTGATCCCAATGCACTTGACACCATGAATATGATTAATGAGAATTAAATCTCAAATTGTGAGGCAAGGGCCTCACCAGCTGCAGATTCATCAACCTTATTGTTCTTCTTATTTTGTGGATAGTAGTAGCGAAATTCCCATGTTTGTGACAGTGAAAACACTTCACCTTGGACATGTCCTGCTTCTTGCCTTTGGACTCAGATTTGAAGGAAATTTCTTCCCTTTCCCTTTCCTTGCCCTGACAGCCAAAGCACAATCCTCTTCATCCTAATTATTAGTTGAAAATCCATCTTTGGTGTTCCATCTGAACTCCTCCTGCACCAAATCCAACCACAATCGTTCCCAATCCAATAATTTTTCCCTTCCGTTGACAGATTCTTAATAATTGTGCCAACTCTTAGGAATTAATAGGAGAGACAAGATCACCAATCATCATCAGCGACTGTTATTCCCACACTCCCCAGTTCATCCCAACATTAGAAAAACTTCGTGAGATATTTTGGAATGGTGTCACCCTTTTCCATATTGATCTTCCTAAGTTTATCTTTGAGCACCAATTTCCTATGGTCGCTGCTTCTTTGGAAGAGATCCGTCAAATCCTTCCACATAACATATGGTGTGGCTTTCCCATGGAGGCTTGAGACAATGTGGTCTCATACTCCCTCCAAGATGATCCTCCTCGCCTTTTTCACTTTCTTTTTCCATGCATCAAGATTGGCAACATCTGCAGCATCTGGCCTAGGAACATCTTTGTCATTGAATTCCCTCAAGCCATTGTCTTCGAATACTGCCTCCATCCTGTTCTTGCAAGCAATGTAGTTTGAGATTCCCTCGAGTGCATACTCTAACCTCAAGCCATTGAAAGCCATTTCGATCTTGAATCAGCTGTAGCACCAAGAAAGTCTTTCTGCAAATTCAAATTATATCCAGTCACAAACTCGGCTCCTGCTTCACTTCTACAATTTCATGTGCTCTTATACCATGTAGAAATTATACAACAAGCATGTATATCTTGGATTCACCTTATCTAAAAATGTGCTAAATTTAAATACTGAATCACTTCTACAAATATTTTATGGAATTTAAAAAACACAATCGCTAATCACATCAACATGAAGAAAGATCAATCACACACAATACTGATAATTTCCCAAGGAAAGCTTACAACTAAAAACCCCACTATCTTCTATTGTATATTAAACATGGATCATGAAACAATTACATGCAAAACTCTTCTCACAAGAGCCCTTAGTACATCAGCTAATTGTCTCACATTGTCATGTGAAAAATTGACCAAAAGATGGCCAATTCTCAGCCTCCAGACAGCCTGCCTTGCTTGTGCAATCCCTAATGGTAAAGATCCCTAAAAGATAGCAATTATTTCCTGCCTTAACTGTGCAAGTATCGTGGGAACTCCAATGGGTGTTTGCCTGCATGTGTGCAAGTAGATAATGTCACAAATGATAGTCAACCTCCCTTTCACCTAGAACTCAATTAGGTCTCCATTAGATCTGACATGCATGCAACTAATAATAGTAAATCCTCAGTTGCATGTGAGATCACTGATTGTGAATTAATCAATATTTAATTCACTGAATCTATCACTAGTGTATCTTCAGTTACAACTAGCACAACTGAGTTTAACTCACTTAACTGAGTTAAGTTATTTACAACTTGCACCAACTCATGCACCACTGCACTTCAAACTCTGTTACAACTAGAATTACTCTGCATGTCCCACCAACCAACCTCTAACTTGAAATCCACTAGCTAAATGAATTTTACACTTCAGTTAACTATTTGAAGTGCACATTAAGAATAGATTACAATTTAATGTCCATCTAAATTAAGGGATAATAAAAATAGACATGCACCCAAAAATAGCATTGTGGGCCCCACCCTAGTCTGGGTTCTTAATGCAACCAAGTGCTTAATGCACTAGGCATGGGTGTTGAATCTTCTTGTTGAATCTCAACAATTTTGCCTTTATTAACTTTTATTACATGGAATTTTCACTAGGTTTGTTACAGAACCATCCCCCTTGGGGGAACACAGTCCTCGATGTTCAATGACACTTACAACCAACAAAACAATTGTAACCAAAACATATTGCTTATGGATATTTATAACTTAGCTCGATGCAACATTTACAATGATCAACCTGCTGAGAAGAAAATCAACATGACAACTGTAACATCATAATTACATGACACTGATACTGCCTATTAGAACTTTATAACATAGATCATGGTGGTATTTACATCCACATACATATGTACATATACCAAAACATCGTACCAACATATAGCAAAACATATACCAAAACACACGCCAAAACATTTGCTCAACCAACAAATAAGGAAGGATACATAGCTCGCATCGAATCCACCATCTCCCATGTAGCTTCATAGGGCCCAAAGTGCTTCCACTTCACTTTAACCTACTCAATTGATTAGTTCTAGAGCGTGAGCGTATTTCTCTGCAAAATGCACTAAGGTTCCAGTTCGAATTCTCCTTCTGGCTCCACCTGCAATACAGACCAGTCAATCACATGATCAACATGTTTAACATACTTCTTAAGCAATGAAACATGGAAAAAATCATTGACTTTCACTGTCGGAGGCAGTGCAAGTTGATAGGCTAATTTCTCAATCCTCTCAATAATCCTGAAAGGTCCACAATATCGAGGTTCCAACTTCGCACATGATCCAATCCGCAAGGATCTCTTCTTGGGCTTGATGTGCAAGTACACATGTTCCCCAACTTGAAACTCCTTAAACAAATTGTTCTAATCTACATAGATATTTTTCCTATCCCATCCCATGTTTCTTTCAAATTCTTCCTTATTACCTACATTTCATGTTCCATCTCTGATAACATATTTGGTCCTATCAACACCCTATTAATTGGATCACTCCAATTGATGGGAGTATTGCAACTCTGCCCATACAATTCCTCAAATGGACTCATCCTCGAAGATTCCTAATACACATTGTTGTAAGTGAACTCTACCAGTTGAAGATACTCTTCCCACTTTTGTTGTTGATGAATCACGTACATCCTCAACATGTCCTCCAATATCATGTTGGCCCTATCTATCTTTCCATCTATCTATGGATGATAAGTTGTGTTGAAGGCCAACTTTGTGCCCAAACCTACAAACAAATCCTTCCAAAACTTGGAAGTGAACTTCGCATCCTTGTCTGACACAATCTTCTATGGAACACCATGCAAATTTACCACATCCCTAATGAATACCTGTGCTAGATCATTCGTTGAGTATGTAGACTTCACTGGAATTAAATGCATTAACTTCGTCAACATTTCCACCACAACCATGATGGAAGCATTATGCCTAGATGTCCTCGGAAAACCTGTGATAAATTCCATGGAAATGACCTCCCATTTCTACTTTGGAATCAAAATCAGTTATAGCATTCCACCTGGATGTTTACACTTTTCCTTAACCTGTTGACAATCCAAGCACCTAGCCACAAATTCTTCTTTGTCTCTTTTCAAATTTGGCCAATAGTAACACTTATTTACTATTGTCAGTGTCTTTTGATAGCCTGGGTGACCTGAATATGGTTTCTCGTGAAACTCCCTCAAGATCACCTTCTTCAGTTCACTGTTGTCTGGCACTCATATCTTGTCTCTAAACCTGATCAATCCATCTATTGTGAGACGATAGTCCACTTCCTATGCATCTGCACCTATACTCGTACCAATATCACTACATGTACTTGTACACATTCCATTACTTGTACCTATTCCTGCACCACTGCCTATACATGTACATGCACCACTTCATGTACTCTGCTGCAATCTGTGCCTATGATCCATATACCTAACATCCTACTGACCTGCCTGCAAGATACTATCCTGTAGATCTGTCCCATAGGAACTCGTAGATGCTATATGATTCACATGTATCTGCCTACTAAGAGCATCTGCAACCATGTTCTCTTTACCAATAATATACTTGACCTCGAAGTCAAACTCACTGATCATGACCAACCATCTAGATTGCCTGGCATTTAGATTTGGTTGGTCAAATAGATACCACATTCCACTGTGATCACTCATCAATAAAAATGTTCTTCCTAGAAGATAGTGCTTCCACATATTCAATTCATGAATGATCACTTCCAAATAAAGATCATTTTTTGGATAGTTCTGCTCATGCTTGTTTAGTTTCTATGACTCATAGCATACCACCTATCCTTCCTACATAAGGAATCCACCAAGCCCTCTCTTGCAAGAATCTGTACATACCACAAACTCTTTGTCTGGATCTGTGGTCTTAACACTAGAGCATATGTCAACAACTTCTTTAACTACTCAAAATTCGTTGCACATTCCTCTGACTATTCAAACTTCTTACCTTTCCTTTGAAATGATGTGACAGGATAACTAATCTATGAGGAGATCCTAATGAACCTCCTATAATAACCTGCTAACCGCATGAAGGACCTTACCTCATCGACATTCCTAGGATATTTCCACTCCATGATAGCCCTTATATTCTCTGGATCTACTGCTATGCCTTCCTTGGAAACCACATGTCCCAAGTAATGTACCTTTGTCTGAAAAAAACTGCACTTGTTGAGCTTAGCATACAACCGATTCTCTCTCAACAATATCAATAGTGTTGATAAGTTATCGACATGCTTTTCTTCATTTTTAGAATATAAAAATATATCATCAATGAACAAAACAACAAACTTGTCCAAATAGGGATGCAACACACTATTCATCAAGAAAAAAAAAGTAGTTGAAGCATTAGTCAAACTGAAAGGAACTACAAAAAACTCATAATGTTCGTACTTGGTCTGGAAGGTTGTATTGAAAATTTCATCTTCTTTAATGCGTACCTGATGATATCCATATCTCAGATCAATCTTTAACAACACTGTTGCTTCCTTCAACTGATCGAACAAGTCATAAATCCTTAGAAACATATACTTTTTCTTTATGGTCACTTTGTTCAACTA
Organism: Pinus albicaulis; assembly: GCA_034641835.2. Lineage (NCBI taxonomy): Eukaryota > Viridiplantae > Streptophyta > Pinopsida > Pinales > Pinaceae > Pinus > Pinus albicaulis. The sequence continues at coordinate 54,423 of JAXQQM020088088.1, forward strand.
CTTGTAATCAATGCATAGCCTGAGAATACCATCCTTCTTCTTCAAAAAAAATACCGGTGCACCCCAAGGCAATACACTTGGCCTAATGTATCCTTTTCAAGAATTTCCTTTAAATGCAACTTCAACTCTAACAACTCTAGTGTGTTCATCTTATACGATAATTTTGATGATGGTTCTTCCCGTGATACCAACTAAATAGAAAATTTTTCTTCCCTGTGAGGTGGCAACTCTGAAATATTTGTGGGAAATACATCTTGAAACTATTGTAGAACTGGGCACCTGATTAGAACATATGCATCCTCAACTTCCTTATCGTTTTCACTATAAATGTGCACTACAAATAACACACACCCTTTCCTGCGACTGTGCTTGGCCTGCATAGTTGTAACCATCCTCACTGATGTTGATTTATTCTTACCCTGTAAGAATATTTGTTCCCCATTGTCGTCCAAGCACTCAATGGATTTTTCATACCAATCCACCTTGGTCCTATGAAGATACAACCATTCCATACCCAACAACATAATATACGAACCCAATGCGAATATGTATACATGCCATTCAACTCAAATGCACAAGCTCTTACAAAATGATGAACTTGCTTCTTTGTACCTGTAGCCAGCTACACTAACCAAGAATTTGCATGCAATTCCTTATTAAAATCACACTTATCCACCATGTCAAGATTAACATAACTATAATTAGATCCAGGGTCAATCAAAATAGAAATAACTTGATCACAAATATTACCATCCATCTCGATAATAGATGCATGGTGATCTGCTTGCCTATTATCCAATGCTGCATAGATCCTAAGAATAATCTCTCCAACATCTCCCACTATTTGTGCCTCCTGCGCAATATAGATCTGTGGTCTACCACCCTGATGTTGTGGACAATCCATCCTACGATGATCTCCTCCACAAATCCAACACCGCACGGGCTCCCTATTATCACTCTTATTATGCTCCTCAGACCGAAGTCGCTATCCTCTGCCAGATGTATTGAATTTCTTAGGTGCTGCAATATTCTATTTGTTAACTTTATCCTGATGTCTTGCTCGTTTTTTTTCCCATTTCCTTTGTTCTTTGCATTAGATTTATAATTCGGCTTAGTCTTAGTTCTACATTTTGATTGCTAGTAAAAATTATTTAGCTATCAGAAACCCACTGATGAATCTCTGAATCTTGGCATTCTCCTACTTGAGTTAATGCACATACCTCAACAACTCCATAAATCTACTAGTGTACTCATCGTCGATCATAGATCCCATCTTTAGCTCATAAAACTCTTTTTCTATGTCATCATAGTATCTCTTTGATAGATAATTCTTCCTAAATAGTCTCTCAAATCCACTCCAAGTCAATTACTCCTCATAAATATCTCTAACATTCTTTAAATATTCCCACCAAATATCTTCTTTACTTTTGAGGCTGAATGTAGCTATTATGGATTTTATTTTCTCTGAATAGTCATGCAACCTGAAGAAATTCCTCACACCAAGAAACCATGCTTCTGCATCCTCTAATTTATGCATTTCTCCATCAAATAAAGGTGTTTTTTCCTTCTTAAACTCATTCGACAAATATCCCCTATCACTCCTCTTGAAAGGATGATAATGATGACGATCACAGTGCCTGTCAAAACCAGAACTAGAATAGTACATGTGTTTGTCACCTCTCCTATCTCAAGTGTCCAAGAACCTGTTATCTCTGATCGTGTCATATTTATCTGACTTGTGACCTCCATGATACCTACTTCCATATGCCCCATTAGTCCCATCCTCCTGTCCACAGCTGATCCAGAGTGGTCCTTGTCTCTGTAATTTTGACAAACTCTGAAGAATTACTACATTAACTTTTGCTTGCTTTTCCTATGCCTGTATGATTTTGTCATTATTTTATTTAGAACTCCTTATTTATTCCTTCAAACTTCTCAAGGTGTCTATTAAGTCATAATAATTCCCAACACCATGCTTCTCATAGTTTCATAGGGAGAATCTATGTAGTCTACCATCTTGCTAGTCATATTTGATTTCTTCGTTCAAGGCATCTCATGTCAGCTAAACCAAATCACAATAAACTAATGTACCTTAGCATAATTCAGGGAGAATATCTCATCTTCAATATCAACCAATCAACATAATACTTGTACAAACATAATCATAACAACATATAGACATATAACAGATAGCTATATCAACACACCAACTTCATTATAGCTAGATTCCAATCATCAATGCATGTCCATATCCACTACACATTCCATGACCTCACGCATGACAACAATGACCATACCAATGTACACTGAAAATACATAAGCACTTGAAATTTATAAACAACACATAACTAATCATACACTCATGAGGAAACATTCCACAACCCCATAAATCTGTTGAAATTTGAAACAAGAAACAATGAAAATGAAAAAGGCAAGAAATCCAAGGGATATAAGTCCCAAGGCGAAGAAAGCAAGAGATACTTCTCCAAGATCAAGAATTTTCACTGTCACGAGCATGGGCATTATGCCTCGAATTTTCCATAGAAGGAGGCAAGCAAGAAGGAGCCTATAGTTGTAGTCAGTGAAGCGTTAGCTTCACAGTTCATGCTTGATTTTACTCTCATTGCATGCATGGACAACATTGTAATGGGATGCATGTGGTATCTAGACAATGATGCCATGTTCTATATGACGGGGAATAGAGATATCTTTAGTGACTTGGAGGAGAAGGACCTCCAATAGAACATAGATTTTGGAGATGACGAGAGGTATATCACGACCAACATAGGTATAGTTACCTTTCAGAGGGAGTTTGGCTCCCCTCTCAAAGTCACAGATGTTTTATATGTTCCAGGACTAAGGAAGAATCTTGTCTTCGTAGTGGTATTGGAAGATCATGGCTATTATGTCATATTTCGAAAAGGAAAGGTGTTCCTTGTACATATCGCCACAGGACGGGTGAAACATATCGGTGTAAGAGTTAAGAACATGTATGCTCTCAAGTTCGAGGATGCATGCAAAGCTTTGAGAAGAAAAGAAAAGGTTAGTGGCTTGGTGGTTGAGAGAGAGCCTCTCAACATGTAGCCTCATAAGCAGCCTCAGAAGGTTGTGGAGCAGCCACAAATGGAGAAGTAGAGAGGATACTGAGTGGAGGTGTCCACTCAAGTAGAGACCTCCAGTAGGGGGAATTTCAAGCCAGATGGGCAGAGGTAGCACATGTAGCCATACCTCCAAGTGAGAGGTGGGGCGATGTGAAGATATAATCCCAAGAGAAGAAATTTTGGCAGTATCCATTGAGATGGTGTATCTCATGGATCGAACCTGGCTACGAGGAGCCCACAATACAACAGTAGTAGGAAGGATTAGTTAGATTGATGTAGTAAGATTTCCAGAAGACAAGAATCAGAGTGACAGACATAAGATACTAGAGCGCAGATGGGAGTTTGCAGCCGTGTAGTGGGAACAGATGCAGAGTCAGCAGCAACACAAAATTTTCAGTATACATTGCAGTAACTAGTAGCAGTCAGAGACTCTGATGACAAATGCATCATACTGATTCCATTTTTTTTGGAGGCTATTCAGTTTCAAGAGTTGCAGGAGAAAACAACACTGGAGAAGTGTTGCATGCAGGACATTCCAAAGGTACCAGATCAAGATAGACTAAATTCCTTTCTTTTTGAGAGGGAGTGTTGAAATTTACAACAAGAAACAGTGAAATTGGAAACCAAAAATGAAATCCAGAAAATGGCACCCATAAATGGCTACCATATGAGGCTTTTGATTTAATTTTCCCTTAATTAAATTGAAAGAAAATTTGTAATTTCATCTCATGACAACTTGTATTAGTTAACTGAGTCAGGAAGAAATTCGAGTTATAGGTCTAAGAGGATGCATGCAACATGATCTCCTACTTTTTAGGACCCCTGGTTGAGTTATTTGTGAGCTGTAATTAGTTAACTCAACTTAATTGAGTTAAAATTAGTTTAACTAGTTCTAACTGAGAGATGAGCTAGTGAGAGGTCCAATGAATTAAATCAGATTCAATTCACAAGTAGTGATCAATCAATTAACAGATAATTCACTATAAATAGTCGTTGCAAGTCAGTTCTAAGGCCCAGTTAAGACTAAGGTTAAAGAGAAGAGATCTATCAGTTGTACTATTAGAAAATTGTACAGGTCATACATGAGGTCATCAATAAGGCCTTGAAGGATTGTGAAATCATTAATTTGGAATTTACTAATTAATAGGGGCTCAATTAGCCCAATAATGTGTAAGCAAGGCAGGCTAGGCAGAGGAAAGAAAAAGGTTAAATACTTGACCAGTTTTTTTTCAATTGCAAGCCGGTTTTGAGTAGGATTGGAATGAGACAGTCACTAGAGTGCAGGGTTTCCCAGTGGGGGAATAAAACTTTATTATTTCATGATCTTTACCATATGCAATATAGAGGTATAGGGGTTTTGGGAAATTTCTCTCCCTAGATACATCTTTTTTTGTGTGAATTATTGTTTCTTTCTCTTGCTTATATGTGATTGTGCGATCATGTTTTGTTTTTGTAAATTGTAGGAAGGATTCAGTATCTTGTTTTAGTAAATTATAAGATCAGATGGAATCTCATTGTTATATTTTCCACACAATCTTCACATGGAGACATCACTACAACGATGACCAACACCATGCATATGAAACAAGCAAATAGACCACAAACATAAGGAACACATATGCAACCGACATGAATGCATAACCAACACACTTCCCATCTAGTATGAGGGGTGAACCATGGTCTGATACCACTTTGTGACACCCTCCTCCCACATCTACCCAAATAACTGACCAACTGGTATAATCCTGTGATGAAGAGTTACTATGATCTGGTTCAACCTCCTAGGTCACCTTAAGGAAGTGGAACTCACACCACACAACAACACAAACCTTCTGCACATTTTACAAGACACCCATGAGCCATACCAACCTTCCAGGAGGCTAGTCTTTGAATAAAACTGACCTTTTCATGTATCAATCCCCTAGTCACTCCCTTGACATGGGAAAGAGTGCGACTGTAAACTTCTAGTTTCTCGCACAACATGGGTATGTGTGCGACTGGGGGCTTTTCCCAATAGATCTGAGCCTGCGACCTCAATTTTTGTGCCACTTTTTCAGGTCCAAGGCTCAGGTCTTTGCCTATAACTCCATGAAACTTTAAGGAATGAAATATAACAATGAAATAACGATGTAAATGCAATCTTATGAACAAGGACTTGGCTAGACCCCTACTATCCATGATAGGAATTTCTTCAAACATGTCACAAATATGTAATCTAGAGGTTTAAACAATAGATCTGAGCATAGGGGTCTCATACTTATCTGATAATCGTTAAGAAGAATTGTTTCCTCATCACATTAACTACATTATCATCTATTTGGTCATAGATACATTGTTCATTCATTTACAAATCAAAACATGATGAGAGTCATACATCATTACTTACATAGAACACATTCATAACCAGCATATAAAAAACATAAATGAAAAACATAGAACAACTATATAAGCCACATAATAACAAGCATATTTACCCATCAATACAAGAGGAAAAGATCTCTTATTTCCATAAGAAAAATGCAACCAAGTCTGGGACTCCACGTACCACCAGGCCATAGACATGGCTGAGCCAAATCCCTCTTCAGCTAGTCACCCCCATGCCATATTCCAAGCATGAACATGGGATCTCCTAAAACACACCAATCAAAACCAAACCAGGGATTCTATAGTCCAAACTACCTCAACCCCAAACCAGTGATTCCACCTCACAGTCGGACATCGCAAATCATCGCCAGATTGGTCTCCACCCAAATTGTCCAGGGCTCCAAAGCATTTGTTCGAACCAAGGCTCCAGGACTAGTAACTTAACCCACAACTATTGTCGGGCTTCAGAGTGGTTTTCCAACCAAGGCTCCAAGACTAGTAACTCAACCCACCAAGGGCTCTAGAGCATTTTTCCAACCAAGGCTCCAGGACTAGTAACTCAACCCAAGTTGTTACAGGGCTCCAGAGCATTTGTCCAACCAAGGCTCTAGGAACTAGTAACTCAACCCACATCTAAAGGAACATGAGAACCAACCTGTTATGCAACCAACTCACAAAATATATGAAAATATAGATGAATGTCTTAGAAATCAATCTCTTCAAGGGGGAAACCTCATTTACATTACATAAATGAACAATTCATGGATGCTACAAATGAAAAAACCTACTTTCTATATATAGGAGTCTAAGGGGTCACAATATAATCAGAGCCTACATAACAATAATAATGTAAGGGAACAACAATAAAAATAGTGGGCTTCCATGGGTCATAATAATAACAATATGGGGATTACATGGGCACAACAATAACAATAAGGGGGCTACACTAACAATAACAATAAGGGGCTACACTAGTATTATAGGGACCTAACATGCCCCTCTCCTTCGAAAAAGTGTTATCCTCAATGCTTGAGTAGTTATGGATGCTTATGTATAAAATTATCATCCTCCCATGTGGAATATTCAACGGGTAAGTTCTTCCACTTGATGAGATACTCTAAAATTGATCAATTTCGTAGTTATCGAGTTCTTGTTTGGCGTGACATGTGTCATTATTTCGACCTTCAGCCCTGAAATTGATCAATGAGTTATAAATTAGACTCTTTGAGGGGGAAACCTCCTTTACATTACATAAATAAACAATTATTGGATGCTGCAAATGAAAAAACCTACTTTATATATATAGGAGTCTAAGGGGTCACAATATAATCATAGCCTACATAAGAATAATAATGTAAGGGAACAACAATAACAATAGTGGGATTCTATGGGGAACAATAATAACAATATGGGGACTACATGGGCAAAAAAATAACAATAAGGGGTCTACACTAACAATAAAAATAAGGGGATACACTTGTATTATAAGGACCTAACACAACCAGAAAAACAAACAATGAAATGAACCCACAACACCATGGCTATCCAGGAAATGGGAAGGCTAGGAAAATCCACTATAAATCCAGACAATCCTCCATGACAATGACATATCATGACCAATAAGCCACATGAATATTGCATGCATGCCAAAAATAGTGAGTAAAACATACATGCAACTCGGTACTTGCAAGAAAAATCCACTATAGTTGTTGATCACGATGTCCTCTTGTGCTTCCCTACTCTTCCTTTTCCTTCTTGCTCCAAAACTACAAGTATGCCACACTCTCCAAGAGTCCTCCAAGAAACTCTAAGTGTCCAAGATTATGAAATAGAGAGAGAATAGAATGAGAGAACCAAAACTGAACTAAAAAAAGTCTGTGAATTGATTCTCAGAAGCCTTTTTATCAATTAGGCCTCTATTTTCTTCATTTTCCAATATTTTCCTTGATTTTCCTCCTCACATGCAACCTATGACCTTTCACCTCCCTTTTCTCCTATTTTCCATTATTTTCATAAATAAATGTCAATAAATGCCACTTTTCATTTCTAAAGCCTTAGCCATTGCCTTTGCCAATTTCCATAGCCATAATAAACCATATGAACACCCACACTAGGATGTTTTGCCCAACATTAAACTTGGAATATGTGTCCCATGACCTTGGTTATTATTTTGCCTTTATTAAATTTTATTACATGGAATATTCACCAGAGCTATTACATTTATCCTAATATGGCTTTGTTGTGTGTTAACAAGACGCCCCATACAATAAGTAGAGGGATTGTTGTAAATGCACAAGTAATAGAGTACCATTATTTCCATGGTGTTTCTAGGTTTTTCGCTTCCCACAAATAGTTTAAACATGCCACAGACATGTATACATCCCATGCTTGCTTAAAAAAAGGGCATTTCTTGAAAAAGTGTTCATTGGTTTCTTCATCTCCCTTGTAGAGGGGGCACCTTCTCAACCCTGTGGAAAAGAGCCTCTGAAGGATGTCCCATGTAGGACCTTATTTTCCATTAAACACCACATGAATCTTTTGGATTTTTTTAGGAATTTATATTTCCATACCACCCTCCACCACCGATTTGGCTCTTCAGGAGGTCTCCCAACATTTAAAACTATATAGCCAAGATTTGGAGTGTAAAAATCTGCAGGAGGGGAACTCCAAACAATTTCATTCTCTCGATCAGTGATCCTAATGTGACTGTTAGTCAGAGCATTTAGATAACCATTCCAAACCTCAAAGAAATCAACCTTTATCCCTAACTCCATAATGGATTTCCATCCTTTCCTCCAAATTGTAATGTTTCATAGCTGAAAATATGGGCTAGTTTTGAGATGTATTTTTCCCATTATGAGATAATTAGAGGATGAGGGAGGATGTGGCCTACTCCACTCCTTGGGAAAGGGTCTGATCCAATTCTCACTTTTTCACCATTTCCAATTTTCCAAACTAGACCATTTCAAATAAGATCAAACAAGTTTAGAAGCACCCTCCAAACAGATGGGATGTTTGGTTGAGGTTTATCCTCCATCCCAATTCATTCGTAAATATGGATTATGGTTATATATTTATGTATTATGACAATTTTCCATAATTTTTGAGTTGCGAGGAGTCTCCAACTACATTTTTCCACTAGTGCCTTTGAGGAAATGGATATATTTTTAAGCCCCCATCCTCCCAATAGCTTTGGAGTTGTTAATTTTATCCATTTTACCCAGGGAAGGACCCATTTCTTCTGGTTCCAAGACCAAAATAATTTGAAACATATATTTTTAAAATGCTCCAAGATGCATTTTGGAACCCATGCAAGAGACATCCAAAATACTATAATTTCTTCCAAAACATATTTTATCAGCACAAGGTGACCTGCTCTATATAACCACTTAAGGCTCTAACATTTTATCTTTTTCTCGATATTAGCAATGAGGCAAGACCAATTTGCCTTACTATATAATTTTGGTTTAAGATTAAACCCCATATATTTTAACCCATAAGGGACTTTTCCATATAGGGAATGAGATGGTTGATATGCTTCAACTTCTTTTCTACTAAATTGTGGTAGGAAAGAAGTGTGTTTTTTATGTTAATATACATACTCATATCTCTTCCAAAGAGTTCCAATATCTTAGTTATCTTACCCAACTCTCTTATAGATCCATTGCAAAAAATAATAATGCCATCAATAAACAAGAGGTGAGTTAATGACAAATTATTGGCTACAAAAGTTCCCTAAACATATTCCCTTTGTTTTGCTTCTATGAAGAGACGATGCAAATCCTCTACCATAAGAAGGAACAACATGGGAGATAAAAGGCACCCTTTTCTAATCCATTTTTGAGCATGGAAAAAATTAGAGGTTGGTCCATTTAACAAAGTTGTAAAGGAAAAAGTCTAGATGCAACTCATGAACTAATAGATGAACTCTGGGATGAAACCAACATGAGCAAGAAGAAGTCGAATATATATCTATTTTACCCTATCAAAATATTTTGAAAGATCTATCTTTAGAATAAGTCCTTTGATGTTTTGAATCTTTATGTTGTGGAGACCTTCCTGGGCCACATCAATGGCCTCATGAATTTTTCGTCCATTCAATGAAGTGAATTTCTCCTTCAAGAATTCTTTGAATGGAATGGCTTAAACCTCTTTGCAATCACTTTTTAAACCACTTTATATTTCACATTACATAGCGAGATAGGCTGAAAGTCATAAAAAGACTCTAGGGAATCAACTTTGTGAATGAGTGCCATAAATGTGGAATTGAAAGCTGGAAGCATTCTTCGATTTCTCTTGGATTCCTCTATGTCTTCTAGCATATTTTTCCCAATAATTTCATAGAGACACATACAAATTTAAACTGTCTATCCATCTGTCTCAATACATTTGTCCTTTTGGAAGTTGTGCAATACTATTTTGAGCTCCTCCTAAAATACTTGTTCCATGATGGATATTCTCTCTTCTTTATCTACAAACCTAGGAAAAACATTAAAGTTCTAATAATTTAGGCTAGGAGGTCTCTTAAGGGGTCAGAAAAAGGCTTTGGAAATATATATTTCCTACATTTGCAAGCCCACCAAAATTTGAGACTTTTATGCCCTCAACATCCTTGAGACTCCATATAATGTTGCAAAGCTTTTTGTCGTTGTCATAAGCTTGAAATATTTGTCTATTCTCATCCCCACATTCCAGCCAGATAGCCTTGCTTTTAAGTCTCCATTCAACCTCCTTTGCCTCTAGAATCTCATTTATCTTTTTTTCCATTCTGATTAAATCCACCCTAGCTTCATCTGATTCAAACCCTGCCCCTATCAAACTAGAAACAATTATAATTGATTCTTTATGCCTTCCAACTCCTAATTAATTTTCTAATTTTTTTTGTTGGCCTTATATTTTTGTTTGATGACCTTTAGATTGGATTTGAACTTATCAACAACAAAGGATCCTTCATGAGGATTGAAGACTTTCCAGTAGGATTTTACAATATTATGAAGTCTACTTCTTTTAGCTAGTTTGAGATCATTTTGAAATGACTGACTGACTTAAGGAAAACTCCCTTTATCTCTAGAAAAAAATGGGGAGTGGTCTGAGGCGCTCCTCATTTCCACCCATTGTTCCATTAGATTCAAGTGTTCCAACATTTCTTATGAGATAAGAAATATATCAATTCTCTTCACAACTTTGTCTTCCCTAGTACATTGATTTGTCCATGTAGGTACAATTTTGACAGGGTTCACATCCACCAACCTACTCATGTAAATATTATTCTGGAAGTATTAAATGACAGGATTTGGCCTTGCTCTGGTTCACCATGATTTCACTTTACCCAATGAGAAATTCAGATCCCCTCCTAAAATGATATTGTTAGATTTCAATAGGGAGGATCCAAAAAGACGGTCTCGAAACTCCTTTTGATTTATAGGGGGTGTTAATGGAAAAAAATGACCTCATCAACATATGGGAAGGCCATTCGGGCATATTCCCAAGTCGGACTCGTGTTCATGGTATTTATATTACTTAACAACATGAAGAGAGATATAAAATCTACTTTCTTGTAGAGATCTTGCAATAAAGAGGCCCTTAAGATGAATTGAGGGCTTAGAAAAGCCACACCTAAGGTTTTCCCCCATGTGAGGGGACTTCAAAAGTGCACTAATAAACTCTAAATGCAAATCTACTCTAATATGTAAGAAAAAAAAATCCTAAGCCTGTCTTGATTGGGAAGATATAGATCTAATCCAACCAAGAGAAAAGTAATTAAATGAATGGAGTTTTGACATGAATTATATGATTAATACCAAACTGATGAAATATTTCTAATAATCGATATTTTAAGTGTCATGCATGCTTTGTTTAGAGATTTATAACAATGAATAATTAACTATCAAAACTAGGAAAAAGTTCACTTAATTACAATAGCAATTAAATCAATCTAAGATGGAAAATTTCTAAGTAAATAGTTACTCATAAATTTGTTTTAATGCAAGAGCAAATAGGGAAAGGAGTAATATATCTATGATCTCATTAAACAAGATAGCCCATCCAATGAACAATTATTATTATATCCAACAGCAATGAAAAATATGTAATAATTGGTACAAATATGTCATTGAATAAATGAAAATTTCATTAACAAATGAGAGTAATTGTAAATAAAATTTGATAAAACTTGATTCCCTACTCCATTCTCAATAAATATTTAGCAATCTTTTCAGAATCATAAGCTCTGCTAAAATGAAGAAGAACTACAAAAGTGAAAATTATGACTCGAGACATAGACGAGATTTCGAAAGGAATTCCCCCAAACAACCTCAAATTTGAGTTTACATGTGATCTATAGTTGAAATTCCTTTTACAAAAGTGAAAAAATCTTCTAAGTTGCAAAGAAGAAGAACCTTTCCCTCATTCTCATAACTGATATTAATAGATTACAAAAAAATATCCAAAATTGGAGCATTGTTGGGAGTGGTTGAGATCCGTCTAATTTGGAGCTGAAATTCCTCTTTTTCTCCTTTTTTGGTGCAATGAAATTACTCCAAAAATCCATAGCTTCATCCTATCCAACAGATCTCCAGTCAAAATTCAAATAAAATGAATTGACTTTTCAAATGAAAATCAAAATGCCAAAAATTGGAAAACAAACTCTCAAATAAAAATAAAAATAAATAAATAAATAAAAATAAAATCATACTTACCATTGATATTTGTCAATACTTCTATGGCTCAATAGGGCTTCCTTCAAACGAAATTGCAACAACAAGATTCTTGGGTAAATGCAAATTAAAAAATCAAAACCCAAAAAAATAATTTTGGTAGCAAATTCAGAGCCTCAATTTCTGTTAATTTTTAGACATAATAAATGTGCATATTTGGTTGAGTTATTGTTCCAATATCATTTTGCATAATTCTAGCTTTCTAACAACCCATCCTGAGTCTTATCTGGCCAAACAGAAATCAAGATATAACTCTCCAAAGTTTAACATAATAAATTTGCATATTTGGTTGAGTTAATGTTCCAATATCATTTTGCATAATTCTAGCTTTCTAACAACCCATCCTGAGTCTTATTTGGCCAAACAAAAAACAAGATATAACTCTCCAAAGTTGAGGTGTCAAAATTACCAAAGTTTTAGAAAATGTACTTCTAGACAAAATTTAGATATTTAATTTAAAAAAATTAATGTTTAAAATAGAAAAGAAAACAAAATTAATTAAAATGTTAAATAGTAAAACATTACAAAGTAATTAAAATAATATATTAAAAATATAAAAACAGTTTTTTTTTTTAAACAAATGAGGAAAACTTCATGAGCCCGAGAGCTTTTAAGAACGAAGCCCGAGATAGCACTGAGGAGGGGGAAGGGGTCTGGGCTCCAGGTGGAGTTGTCCCCCATTATTATATCATTATATTTTTTATATATAAAACTTATAATATTATCTCTTTTCATGTATATTATTTTTCATCTCAGGTTATTAATGAGAGAAATGAAATGGAATGATGTTTTAATGTTTATCAGATTAAAAATAGTTTATAGGACTATCAATTTCTTCTTTTTTGCTTTTTGCAATTTAGTCATTTTCTTATTCAAATTGATGATGAGGCTCAACCTTCCAACAATCCCTTAGCTGAAAAGACAATGTCAAGAAACCGTTGCAAACATTTTCTCATAACTTTCTCTGATGTCTTTGAACGCATCACATTCCAAAATGAAATGTTTTTCTAATTCTACTGCCCCAGACATGCAAAATGTACACACCGTTCTTCCCAATCTTCTTTAAGGATGAGCTGCACGGTCCGGGAGATAAAAATCTCGTAACATAATTTAAAAAGAAATTGAGAAGAGAGGAGAGAGAAGAGAAGCCTATGAGAAGTGGGACCTCCCTCCAAAAATAAACTACAACCAATTAAATGATATAAACTGCAACCACTTTTGTGAGATAAAGGACCCAAAGCCAATAAAGATTAAAAAATTGAAATTAAGATTTTGATCTGTGCCTCGTAAACTTTAAAAAAAAAAAAAATTAAATATTTTAATACTAAATACAAAATGTAAAAATTAAAATACATAGTTACAAATATATATAATATTTTATTGAATCCTATGGTTTTTTGTAATATGGTTAATAATAAAATAATAATTAACTAAAATTTAATCAAAACTAATTTAATTAAATATTAATATTTTCAAATTTAAAATTAATTAAATTTACAAAATTAAAACACATGTTGTACATTTTATTTAATCTAGGTAGTGAAAATCGTTGAACCCTACGTGAACTTAAGGAATTTTTGTTTTTAAATATTTTAATATTAAATAAAAAAATGTAAAAATTGAATTACATAGTTATGATGATGATGGTGGTTAACGTCCACTAAGACCAAACAGAGCTAAAGAAAAGAGTTATTTAGTTTGATTTAAGATTTTATTCCTATGCTCAAAAAGCTTGGAGAGAAGCCTCCCGAGCTCACTATAATTTAAACATCTTAAAAAGCTAGAAAGGTCAGTATTGTAACAAAGATTATGAAATTGAGCTCTAATGTGATTGTACGCGGGGCAGTCTTAGAGGAACTGATTTTCATCCTCGATGCTCATATTCTCACAGAGATGGCAGATCCTTTCCATCCATGGTGTTTTAGGAACTGTCCAACGACCTGTTTCACTATGGAGCTCATGACAATTCATTCTAATCTTGGCTATATTAATTTTCTTCTTTGGGCTAGTCAAACAGATAGATACTTTTGATATACACACACACACACATATATATATATATATATATATATATATATATATATATATTATTTTCTTCCATGGTTAATAATAAAATAATAATGAATTAAAATTTAATAAAAAATTAATTAAATTAAATATTAATATTTACAATTAGATTAATTAAATAAACGAAAATTAATCTAATTAATGAATGTTTACTAAATTAATTAAATATTAATATTTACAAATTTAAGTTTTTTTAATTTACAAAAGTAAAATACATTTTGTATATTTTTTAACCAGGGTGGTAAAAATCGTTGAAACTTTGGATAAGCACCAATTGCAAACCGCAAGTCCAAACTTAGCAAAATCAGAGTCGTTGGGAAGCTGGCGATAAAGGACACTCGATGAAACAATCAAAATGAAAAAGCAAAGAAAATTAAAATTCGTCAAAAATCCCGCAAAATGAACCGAATGAAAGCATGAAGGAGGTGAAATGACCAAAATTTACATAGAGGGTCCCCATTATTATTATAAAGATAATAAAGTAAAAATTAGGAGTTGTTGTTTTGCTACAACAATGGCAAAACACGGGTAAGAAGTAATTATCTCTAGTTAAAAGTAATAGGAAAAAATTTGTCGAATGATTGAAAAGATAATTTTCAAAATTTTCCCCTACATAATGTCATTGTTCAAGGGTCCCACATAAGACAGAATCAAGATAAATAAACTCTAAAAGATGAAAGTACTTGAATGTTCCAATCCCAAGACATTGAATCTAAATATAAGGAATATTATTACATTTTAATTCACTAAACTATTGGATAACAAAGTTTTAACCATGGGGTGTTAGATTAGCATACATCTATCAAGTATAGATTACCTCTCTTTTCCGACATTGCTTTGTTTCCAGCGAACGTCCATAGCCCCGATGAAGGTGTCTCGGTACCATACAAGCATAGCCCCGCTGCTAGTGAGCGTCCATAGTCCCAACGGGTTTACTTGTCCTTCCCACACGTATGTTCTTTCAACTCTCTTATGCACCACCCTTTTGATCAACTTTAAAATAGAGAATTATTTTTCGCAATTGGGTGAAGAGAGAAGGGTGATACAAGAGGTTTTTTATTTAAATATAATAGATGCAATACTATTTGAGGTTGACCCTATTATTATTTTTCTTCATCTACCCAAGTAGAGGATTTTAAAGTGTGGAGGGGTATGGGAGGAATTCAAAGGAAAAGGGTGGAGACAACTCATTGCTTTATAAAAATGAGCTTATTTTACTTGAATCATAACTCAATGTTACCCACAGTCATAGTTAATGCATAAGAAAATCGAAAACCGAGTATTGATGAATGAATAAATAAAATCCCATTATATAAACAGAGAAAAGATTTCATCATATATTTTAACCAATGTTGGGTGAGAAAACTCTCCATATAAAACTTGGTAATATCACCAAAACCAATATGAAGCAAATGTGAAACCAACACACAAGAAAAGTATTGCAAATAGAAAAGAAAAATGCAAACCCGAAAGGAGAGATAAAAGCAAAGCCATAATGAAGAAAACCTCAACAAGACGATTTAAAATGTTTCACCTGTTGGCAATATGATGCAGAGTGTTGTCCTTGATGGCAACCCACTGAATGAAGATGAAGACATGAGATTGTTGACTTGTGTTGTCCTTGATGGCAATCCACCGATTGTTGGCAATATGATGCAGAGTGTTGTCCTTGATGGCAACCCACTGAATGAAGATGAAGACATGAGATTGTTGACTTGTGTTGTCCTTGATGGCAATCCACCTGATGAAGTTATTCTTGACTTGATGGACTTGGTAAATGATGTAAATCTGATGTGATATGATGTTTGTTGGCAATATGATGCTGGATGTTGTCCTTGATGACAACCCACTTGATAGAGTGTTGTCCTTGAATGGCAACCAACTTGATGAAGATGACGACAACCTACTTGATGAAGTTGTGCTTGATAGATTGATGAAGATGATAGCAACCCACCTGATGAAGATGATGGCAACTTACTTGATGAAGTTGTGCTTGATAGAATATGTCCTTGATAGAGTGTTGTCCTTGAATGGAAACCCACTTGATGAAGATGATGGCAACTTACTTGATGAAGTTGTGCTTGATAGAATATGTCTTGATGAACTAAATATGATGTATCTACAATGAGTACAGAAGGCAATGAAGAAATTAATTCAGCATGTGCTAAATCTATGGTGAAAAGAGTATGTCTCAAGGCATACGCAGATCTATCTAGGAGAAGTCGCGTATGCACGCGGGAAACATCGTGCCAAGTCGCGTATGGGCAAAAGCGCTCATAAAGTGCAAAACCAGGGGTAACCACCATGGTATTGACCCATTGTATTGGGTAATGATTCGTCTAAATGACCTCGTCCAGGAATACCATCGGAAGTAATGTGGTTTTGGCTCATGGTATTGAAAAAGGGTAAACCTATATAAAGAGAAGAAATTCATTGTGCAAATCATGAGTGTGGGAGCAAGATGTCTGAGCTTGAATGAATACTTCTCTCTGAAGCATATCTGAATGGAAAGGGTTACAGTTGAATGAAAGATCTGAATGTATGATGCACCAATGAAGAAATGATGAAGAAGGGAATCTAGATCTGGAATGTATTTGTATTTGCTAGATCTGTTTATGGAATGATTAGATCTGAGATGAGGCGAACATCCGTCTGAAGTAAAGGGTAAAATCTGAGTGATGTATCTGTTCTGAAGAAATGCAATGACCTAAATGTCTGAAGAACTATACGCTAGTTCGCCGCAGAGGAAGCGCGTATATACGCGGGCTTCGCTGAAGAGAAAGCGCGTATGCGCAATGAAATATGTACAGAAGTATACGCCGGTTTATGTGAACGGAAGCGCGTATATACGCGACATCAGTGAAAGGAAAGCGCGTATGCAAACTAGGGTTTGCTGAAGTCTGTGGTAAGAAATGTCTGATCTGTTCTGCTGGTTTACTGATATCTGTCAGTGAGTTATATGTATCTGTTTCATGGTTGATTGTGCTTAAAAGTATGGAAAGGGTCCAGTCTAAAAATATGATGAAACGTGGCCTGCAAGTGGTGTCCTAAAAGAAAGCTGATCCAAGAAAATTGGATGAAACGATTCATGAGGTGCCGAGGGTTGTAGCCTTCAGTCAGGGGGTTGTAGCTCCCTTCCAGGTGAGGCTGGTAAATGAGATCATGGGGTCGTAACTCCCTTCCAGGAGAGGCTGGTAAACGAGTCAGGGGGTTGGAGCTCCCTTCCAGGAGAGGCTGGTAAACGAGCGCAGGTGGGTGCCTGCGTGCTGGTAGAGTCTGCACCAGCACATATGTTGTAAGATGTTTTCTCTATAATGAAATATTGAAGGCTGAGCAACTGCAGCGGTGGTTTTCTCCCGACTTGGGTTTCCACCTAAAAATCCTGGTGTTCATGTGTGATGCTATGTGTGATGGTTTATTCTGTTCTTACTGCACATGTTTACTGTTTATTAAACATCTGATGAATGAATTATGGAATGATATAAGTGAAGAATTAATGACATAATTAGATCTCTGTGTATACGCGAGTTTCATAAAGGGTATCCGCGTATATACACAAGTCTATATTAGGAAAGTACCGTATGGGTTTTAGAAGCAAGAAAAAGTAAAAATTTTAAACATGCAGTAAATACTGATTCACCCCCCCCCCCCCTCTCAGTATTTTTCCCAACATCACCAAAAGAGTAAAATAGGAAAAACATGCATGTTCTTCTTTAGTTGAAATCTTGATAACTTATATCTTTCAAATTTATAGGTAATTAAGCTTTTGAAAACTAAGACTACATAGTAGTTATGAGAGAAAATAAAGTCAAATAAGGTGTCTCTTTTTCCTTTGGAATCTTCTCGTTTCAAAATTAAGCCTTCATGGAAACATCATAATCATTTTCTAAAAAAAATAAGGCTTGTAAAACAAACTAGAGGTTCAGAGACTCCTCGATTTAGTTATCTTGCAATTTGATCAACATCACAACTGCCTTGGAAATCTTAGAAGCAAGCAAAACCCATGAGGATGAATTCCAAATCTGAGCATGTAGGAGTGAAAATTCTTCAAAGAAATCCTTGAGGACCTGCAAAAATAAAGGTTAAGATCAACAAACATTAAGGGCAAAGTTGAAACATAAAGAATAGATAACAGATGATAAAGAACACATGGGACTTACCTTGAAGAATTTCACTAAGATTTACCTAAAAGACATTGAATTTCTCAAAAAGTTATCTTCTTCTTTTAATTAAGATAAGTAGCATGAATGAGTTTCATTCTATGAAGTTTTCATTTGCCCAAATTCATTACTTTATTAAATCTAAACTAAAGCGAATATTAAGCTAGAAAAATAATATTTCGTGTTCAAGGAACTAAAAAAAAAAAATCATCGAAAATGAAAAAAAAATTTGTGCTTTGTTATGATTTGCAACAACGATTGTTCCTCTTTTCCTTTTCTAATTTTATATCAGCCTCAAATTTTCATAAATCGCATGAAATCGAGATAAAGTTACAACCCATATATTTATTCATATAAATACAGAAGGAGGACTTGATTATTGTGTGATCATTAAAAATGTGATATCACAAGATGACTGGAAATCAAATGTAAATTGGCCATGCTCTAAATTACCTGTGCATATTCTGAGTGTGCTTACCAATTGGCTGCATTAACATAGTGGTTGTTTAGAAGTGTCCCGAAAAGAAAAAGAATGCACTCTAAAAGATGGTCGGGATAAGATAGAAAGGAAGAAGGCCAGGCATCTGATAACAAAGAGAAATCAATAGTACAATTGAGCAACAGGTGATGATAGCCCGGATGATTGGGGACAAGGAGGTAAATTGAGCTTATTAGAGGGATCCAACTGCAGTAGCTCAAAGGGAGCTATGCTCAACTTGTTCACAAAGGTGAATTAGAAATGTTTCTGAGCTCAATAGGATGAGACATATCACTTAATGAAAAGCATGACCCATTATGTATTATAACCTTATAATTTTTAGAAGAAAATTGTAACGCAATTTTATCAATGAGTTGAGATTTTAGGGTGTAGAAGAGAGATTAAACGTAGTAGCCCAGAAGGGAGAGCCCAAATACAATTATAAAAAGGTTTCAATTATTAGCGATGCAGACTCAATAGAGAGGAGAGAGGAGCTCATAGAGCCCAAATGCTCGGAAGATACTATGAATTAGAATTTTGGAAATGTTACAGGCTTCCGGGCTCACTGGCTATTAAAGCGAAGTGGGGCCACTCCTCGTGAGATAGTGCGGAACTATGCAGTAGTGGGGGCCAAAATTATTAATGCATGAAAATTGAAACACGTAATGATGTGGAGCTCAAAGCCCCGCGTGCCCAAAACATTTTGGAATTACATTTTATGAGGTTACTCACTTCCAGGGTTTCGGGTTAATGAGAAATACGTGATAGATAGTTTGAGGTGGTTCTAGGATCAAATGGAGATAAAGAATGAATTCCCAGTGAAGGCACAACAATAAAGACCCATGTGCACACACCATGTAGAAAGGATAAATAGTCATCCCAAGATTTGTAAAGGGGTGCAACTAAGAGATGACACATGATCAACAATATGGAAAAAAGGATTGATTTAGCTCAGTTATGGCAAAAGAAAAATGCCAGAAAGAGAAAAGGTAAAGCCATGGACATTAGTGTTTTGCAACTGCTTCGAAATTCCTTTGTTTTCAGGCCCTTTCTTTCATCATTTTAAAACTTGAGAAGTTAAAGGCCCACGAAAAATTACAACAAGAAAAATCCAAACACTTTATTTCAGCTACAACAAAAAAATTGAAATATGATCATGACTCATCTTGTGAAAGAAATATAGAGCAAAGCACTTATGCAGAGCACGAAAATTTGAAAATATGATGAGAAAATAAATACTTCCTTGCACATGCTTATGTCTTGAAAAGATTAACTGCTCACTTTATTCTTCTACCTACATTATTAAAAGAGAAATAAACAGAAAAGCAAACTAACTAAATTAATTCTACTCCTATCCTAACTGCATGATGGAAGATATGACTAGGTATAGTCATGCTTCTAATGTAATCATTTGAGGGTTTTATTTTCTACACAAATGTACTGATGAAAAATAAGTAACAAAAGTAAATATATAATTAATCTAGAAAAAAAAAACTGGAAAACTCTACGTACATCTATTGCTAACATATTTACAAAAAAGAAATTTATTTACAATCACCTTCTCTTGAATCGTTTCTTCCAACCAAATCTCTAATGGATCATAAAAATATAAATGAACAATCATTAGAGATCAGAGGAGGTGAAATGGAAGAATTGATGAACAAACATTATGTACATTAGAAAGATTGTTAGCAATGTTATGTTGAGTAGAATCTTCCAAATGACTTTCTGACGTAGCAAAAACTACATCTTCATAAATCTCAACCTCTGATTCCAAATGATAGCAGGGTTAGTGGAATTAACCCCATTAATTACCCACATTAACATTATGGAGTACATGCTTCCTCCATATTCACCCAATAGAATGGGTTTTCTCAAATAACTCCATGAGCTTTTATTACAAAACCCTTTAAACACCAACATAACCCACTTTATATATTAAACATTAACCTTTTAATCATATGCACAAAACTTATCGCATATACTATGCACACTTTCCAAAACTTATCGCAAGTTCGTTGATTTTTCCACTTCGCAAATCGGAAAATATATCATTTCACAATTTGCAAAACTTACCATTTCGCTCTTCGCAATTTTTAATTCCTATGATCGTCGCATTATCTTATCGTATGTGATGCGCAATATTTATCGCATTGCACAAATCTTAACTTACCACTCTTCACATCACATCGTCGAACCACATCTTATATCATTGCAAAGTCGCAAGTTTAACCATATTGCAAAATTATATCCTTTACCGAATGTGATATGCGATGGAACCTATGGCCGACACGTGGCCACTTCGCACTTCCACAATTTTAATTTGCGATGTAATATTATTTGTCAGTCTTTTTCCTGTATCTGCGATTTAATCCTTGTCGTCCGTAGCTCTCCCTTTGGAAAACTTTTTAGGTTTCTGGGAAAACTTTCATTTTCTACCTTAGTCTTTCTTCTGTTTGTTTGACTGCCACCACTTTGTAGCTCTGTCTACTCCACTCGCTACTTCTCCTGAGCTTTCTCTTCTTATTCTCACTCAAATTTATAGCCTTCACGCTAATGCACGCTTATTACACTATCTTCAATCCAGAATATCATTGTGTATTCATTCTCTGAATCTAGAATTAAGATTTGTTTCTCTTTCTCGACCTGCACACAGGTTTATCTACACTTATTGCCCCCATTAACTTCATTTACAGCCATTTAACTCTAGACTGGAATCACATAAATTCTACCCAACCATAAGTCTTCTATCACACAGTAATACTTATTCATTCATCATAATTCATGCAATCAGTTAATTATTTCACAGATATCGAAATTTTTTAGTTAAGGATCACTCAGCATGTAAAAGAAACAAAACACAGTCGTCATGAATTCAATTTTTCATTAATAAATAAATCATACAGATACAATAAAAATCTACTTACAATCTAGTTTTGGTATGATGTGCCTTACATGGCCCTTTCCTCTTCTACAAAATCCTCTCTGTTCTTGGGCACTTCTCCTTCTACTCTATCTCTACTTCCTACTCCCTACTTACACTATTTCTCTCGAAACTTACAGTGAATATATATTACATTCCAGAGTTTATCCAACCCTCACAATCAACTCCTATAGACTTGCAACAACTTCTATTCTAATAAAATCCTTCTTATCCCTAATTTATGACTTATCTCACTTCTTAGCATAAACAACAAATATCCTCTCTAATATCCCATTTTTCTATGGATATGTTTACAAAAGTCAACTAGAATATCCCCTATCTATGTTTTCTAGGAATTTAAACATTTTACAAGAGAATATTACAATATTTACAACTTGACCCCTCCTTGGGCTAATCAAACAATTAAAATTTAATTTGAGTGTTAATTCTCCTGTATCAGACTCCCAAACTAAAAAATAATCATGATCTCCATATCATGTGTTCCAATCATCGTCCTCCCGGACCCCATATTTTATTCTTCAGTGATCTCTTTGCTCCTTTCAACTATTGTGCACGTAATATGTTTTCTTTTCTTGCTTCTCCTGGTTTCCATATCTTCGTTTGTAACACTCCATTGAATTTTCCTTCAATATTTGCTACGGTCTAGCCTTTCATACAACTGACTGTTTGTCTTCTCCTTCTGCATCTCCTTTCTTTATGTTTCATCCTCATAAGCTTCATAAAATTTTCTATTTCTCTATAAAAATTACTTTGTTTTTTACATTATTTTCATTGTTCTTCCATTGCACTTTGCTGCACTTTATCCATTCATCTATAAACTGTTGATTGTTTCCTTTAGCTTTCCTTGTTTCAATTTCTACTTTTTCTCTTAAAATTTCTCCAAATTTTGCCCCAGATATTGCTGCCACCCATACTTCCTGAATATCCTTGAAGATATATCCCTCTGCAATATCCAATTGATGCTTCTTACCTTCAAATTAACTTTCAAAAAGTAAATTTTCCTCCAATTCCTTTTGTACTTGTCTCATCTCATACACATCATCAATATATTGCATTTCAGTTTCAGCATAACCCTCTTCTTCTTCCTTGCCAACCCTTAGTGGTTTTCCTTCAACTACTTGTCTGATTCTAACAATAAATTCAGCTTCTTCAAACACTATAAATTCATGCTTTACATATTCCTCATCATTATGCCTTACCTGGAAACTTCCAGTCTTCTTCAGTTCTAAAACTGACTTTCCTTCAACTTGATATATGCCTGCCTCATCTTTATCTAAATTCAATTGTACATTCATAATATTAATTCTCTCACTTTCTAGTCTATCCTCCAAAAGACTTAGCTTGATCCAAAAATCTACCATCTCACATGGAATTTCTCCTGAAAACCCTGTACAATCTTCACAATTTTCCTCTTCTTTGTCACAAGACCAATCATTCTGTGACACTATTTCTTCATCCTCTATCAGAATAGAATTCTGATTCTCTACCACTATGACAGTTCTAAAGGTTTGTCCTACAACCTTCTCTTGGCCAATCAGATAAGCCAAGTCCTCCTTTTCCTCAATAATAATAGGTTCTTTCATATGAGACATGAATGTATCACCTTACTTGGGGATACTTCCTTCACTAAGCAAGGAATTTATGAACTCCTTATGCGGCAATAACTCAACTTGATCTTCATATGAAAGACAATCATCATCATACTTTTCTTGGTAACTTTCAACCTCATTCAAGACAACTCCAGGAGATGGATTTCCTTCCGCAACACCTGCAAACACAGTCAAACTATTGATCTCAAAATCACAAGACCCAATGGTCTCATTTGATGATCCAATCACCAAATCTTCCTCCTGCTATTCTAAGTCCTCTACATGACTCAGAAAATCTTCAGTGGTCATCTTCTCAGCCTCCTTAAGCCCTTCACTTGGTTTCTTGATATCCTTCTCTACTTCTTCTTGAATTTTTCTATCATCATGAATCAAACTTCCTCTTCTTTTAGCCCTTACAACATGCTAAAAACCAATACCTCCTGTTAACTGTGTATGACCTTCCATATGAGATCTAACTGTCTCAAAACTCAAATTTTTTTTCTCTGCTTTGACATTACCTGCAAACATACACGAATTATTAATTTCAAAATCATAAGGCTCAATTGCCTCAACTGATGATTCAAACATCATCGCTCCATCTTCAGGTCCAAAAGGAACATTTTCTTCTCTAGCAACTTTGTCTTGATGTAGTTCAACTCCTTCGAGCTTCTATGTCCTCAATTGAACATCTATAATCTCCTCAAGCTTCCTCGGCTCCTCTATTAACTGCATATTCACCTGTTGTTCTCTCTTCTCTTGTAGCTTATGCCACTTCATTTTCTTTCTCATTCTGTAATCAAATATTGGGTCTTCTTTACTCTTCTAAAACATCTCCAACAAATTAAATTTCATTCTTATCTCAAACTTTTCTCTCTCATACTCTTCATCTATGGCATCTGCTTTGACATCTTTCTTCACTCTTCTTCTACTGTGGTCTCTCTCAGAACCTTTTCTATGACTGTCATTAGTCATCTTCTCCTCTATCTCTATTAGTTCCTCACTCACTATGAGTTGTACTTAAGCCTCTACAATACAAGTCCTCCCTACTACAACTTACCTCACCAAGCTTTCCTCTATACTTGGCCACTAGTCCCCTCTCTAGAACTTTCTTTGAGCATTCCTCTGCTCCTTCTAAGCTTCAACTCATCTGCACTATTGAGAACATGATTTTCCTCTTGTATTTCAATCACAAATGAAATACTAGGTTCTTTCGCTCAGAAATCGTTACCAGCTTCCTTCATCACTACTTCTTAAGGCTTGATCTTCTTTTGCTAAGATACTTTATTAGTTGCAACTATCAATCTTCAATCTGTCTTTTATCCTGAAAAACTCAAATCAGATTTAAATAAAACAATACCTGCACAAATTTCACAAGAAGTCTTCACATTCGAGTGAATCTCCATTCTCCACAAGAAAACAACCATCGTTGTGCTTTCTTTATGCTTCTGTAATCTCTTCTTAAGAGTATAACTTACTCCCATCTTCTACCATGCCTTTTTTTTATCAAATTCAAATAACTTGATCTCCTCTTTGCAATATCTTTGTCAATTTTCTGCAAATCACACTTTCTTTACTAATCTCCTCTTTCTTCCACAATCACACTTGCATTCTACACAATTCTTCTTTAATTAAAAAGAGCTTTGACAAACCTATAGCTTTTACCTTCAAAGAGAATTAACCATATATGATACCAAAAATGACTACATCTTCATAAATCTCAACTTCTGATTCCAAATGATAGTAGGTTTAGCAGAATTAACCCCACTAATTACCCACATTAACATTATGGAGTACATTCTTCCTCCATATTCACCCAACAGAATGGGTTTTCTCAAATAACTCCCTAATTTTTTATTACAAAACCCTTTAAACACCAACAAAACCCACTTTATATATTAAACATTAACCTTTTAATCATATGCACAAAACTTATCACTTATACTAAGCTAACTTTCCAGAACTTATCGCAAGTGCGTTTATTTTTCCACTTCGCAAATAGGAAAATATATCATTTCGCAATTCACAAAACTTACCATTTCACACTTTGCAAGTTTTGAATTCCTCCGATTGCTGCAATATCTTATCACATGCGCTGTGTGATATTTATCGCATCGCACAAATTTTAACTTACCGCTCTTCGCATCGCATCGTCGAACCACATCTTATCGCATCACAACTTCGCAAGTTTAACCATATTGCAAACTTATATCCTTTACCGAATGTGATATGCGATGGAACCTATGGCCGACACGTGGCCACTTCCCACTTCCACAATTTTAATTTGCAATGTAATCTTACTCTTCAGTCCTTTTCCTTTCTCTGCAATTTAATCCTTATCGTCCGTAGCTCTCCCTTTGAAAATATTCTTAGGTTTTAGGGAAAATTTTCATTTTCTGCCTTAGTCTTTCTTCTATTTGTTCGACTGCCACCGCTTCGCAGCTCCGTCCACTCCACTTGCTACTTCTCCTGAGCTTTCTCTTCTTATTCTCACTCAGATTTACAGCCTTCATGTTGTTTCACGCTTATTGCACTATCTTCAATCCAGAACATCATTGCATATTCGTTCTCTGAATCTGGAATTTAGATTTGTTTCTCTTTCTCAGCCTGCACATAGGTTTATCTACACATATTCCCCCCATTAGCTTCATTTACAGCCATTTAACTCTAGACTAGAATCACACACATTCTACCCAACCATTAAGTCTTCAATCACACAGTAAGACTTATTCATTCATCAGAATTCATCAATCAGTTAATTATTTCACAGATATTGAAATTGTTCAATTACAGATCACTCAACACGTAAAAGAAACAAAACATAGTCGCCATGAATTCAGTTTCTCATTAATCAATAATCATACAGATACAATAAAAACCTACTTACAATCTGGCTTTGGTATGATGTGCCTTACATATCCCTTTCCTCTTCTACAAAACCCTCTTTGTTCTTGGGCTCTTCTCCCTCTACTCTATCTCTACTTCCTACTTCCTACTTACTCTATTTCTCTCAAAACTTACAGTGAATATATATTATATTCCAGAGCTTATCCAGCCCTCACAATCGACTCTTATAGACTTGCAACAACTTCTATTCTAATAAAATCCTTCTTATCCATAATTTACGACTTATCTCACTTCTTAGCATAAACAACAAATATTCTCTCTAATATCCCATTTTTCTATGGATATGTTTACAAAAGTCAACTAGAATATCCCCTATCTATGTTTTCTAGGAATTTAAACATTTTACAAGAGAATATTACAATATTTACAACTTGACCCCTCCTTGGGCTAATAAAACAATTAAAATTTAATTTGAGTGCTAATGCTCCTGCATCACTTTCGAATGGATCAATGAAGTGCGGATGGAAATTCAATTAATCCATCAGAAGATATTTAATTGGATTAGATGGTTGTTCATATTGTATTGATGCACTCATAAGAGTTGATTCATGTGGAAAATGAATTCTAGAAGAAAGAGTAAGTTGCTAAGATATGAACATCAAATGAAATTGGAAGATTAAAATCTCTTGATGGTCACAATATAAATTTTGTGAAATTGGAAGATTAAAATCTCTTGATGGTCACAATCTAAATTTTGTGATTCATCTTCACATTCTAGCAATTCACTTTGCGAGTATTGGACACTTAATTACTTAAAATGTCAGTGTAAGTTATCCAAGAATTGAAAAATAAAAGAAGAAAACAAATTTGAAAATAACCAGAACAAATGAAGGAAAAAAAAAGAAAATTAAATAATTATTTACACTAAAGTTACAACTAATGTTATAACACAATTGGGACTTGTTTGAAGTGATTTTATCTTCACAATAATTAGCCATAATAATGAAATTGGAACAATTACCGGCATCAACTTGTGAGTAAGATAGAGGTTCAAGACTATGAGTAGAAACGGAAATTTGAAGATTTTAAGAATCATAAACATGAATGGAAAAGTCATTATTATTAAATGGGATTTCAAAATGAACCTCTAAATTAGTAATAGCGTAAAAAGGATAATCCTCATTTTGAAATATATAAATGTTATCAAGGGTGAGCGGAATTGATAAGGACTGAAATGATTCAATGTCTTCTAACTCCAAATAATCATCATAAATGACTTGACAAATTTCATCAGTATTCTCTTCCTTTCCATACAATGTATCAAAACAGGAAGAATTATTGAACACATTTTTAATGTTTGTTTGGTAATTTAATTGGTGTTAAATTACTTACATAAATGATCAACGATGGATAGGATACTGATGAAATTTATGTGCATTGTATGTGCTAGGAGTATTTGTCACTCAATTCCTAAGTTAATTTGAGATATTGAAATGCACATGTTTATCTAATGGTAAGTAAATGAAATTGATTCTATTAATCTAGATTGAAAGAAATATCACACTCTTCTTAAAATGAATAACACACTTGTTCACGCTCAAAATTAAATCAAACACTCCTTTGGTTTTAAATAAAATCACACAACTCTTGCTTCAAAATGAAATCACACCACTCTTTCTTTAAAATAAAATCACACTTGCTCTTACTTTTTAAAATGAAATCACTCTTGAATTGAAACCACACTTTCTTGAATTCAAACCACACTGCAAATGAATCTATTCTTGATAGAAAGAAGATTATCTCTGCAAATTAAAATCTTATCTATATAGCTGAAATGTAAAGTTCTATTGATAATCTATTTAAACCTATGCTTTGTCCATGTGCATAATAAATCTCACTACACTCAACAATACAAAATATTAGACAAACTTGCTATGAAAATAGTCTTAGGCTCGCATTTAAAATCAAGAATTAATCTAACAGAATCCTACAGAAAACATAAAATGAAGTACTAATTATAATTAAAAGGAAAACCTTACTATCTCGAGGGGGGGCTCCTATGAGAAGCAGGTATCAATACGATGCTTCACAAGACAATCAACCATGCATTGAAATCATACAACAAAGAAATAAGGATCGAAAGCATAATTTATATAAAACATGTTATTTACAATGTAAAATCCAAATATGTGTTTGCTATATCGAGAGGAATATTTATAAAACTCACATGCATTAAATATTTCATAGAATTACGCCTTATGCTAATATACATTAACTAAAAATTACTTTGAAAAATAAGATACCATGATCCTCTAATGATTTATTATCAACGCTGCAAATAATGAGGCTAAAAAGTTGCATCTCGCTTGCCTCGTTCACCTCCTATGGTGATTGAATTTTCCTATGACCGAGCTGCTACGGTGTCTTCTTCATCGATCTAGGCTATGGAGGTAGGAAAAAATCGTTGTAATAGATAATTTCCACCTTCCCATATGCCCCATTCCTTACCTGGATCTTTGGAACCTATCAAACCTTGGACTTAGCTGCGGAATCATACATTAGCTAGAATCACTGTAATTCTGTAGCCATTATAAATATTAAGCTAAAAAATAAAGAACATTGTAATTTATGAAAGAGAATATGATCAAGTACCTGATATTCCATAAACCTTGTGAACTAAGGCCCAAATAAAGTTATGAAGATCAAAAAGAGGAAAATGGAATGAAAAAGGGTTGTAAAAAAGAAGCAATTTTGGGGTTCAACATTCCCCCACACAGAATAGATTGCATGTCCTCATGCAAAACTCCAAAACTTGTGAATATTTTGTAAGAAATTAAATTAAATAATAAAACACATAAAAATACCTAAGACAAAACACTCGCAGAAAAGGCCTGAGAGCCTTACGGCATTCCTCGCATATTCTTCATTATTCAAATAATGTTATAATACAAATAAGTAAATGAGGAAGTTGTCTCAAGGGAGTGTGTCTATCTTGGAAAACTTGGTTGAGCAAATAGCTTAACCACACACTAATCTAGGATCCAAGTTAGGTTGGCCTAAAGTAACTCCTATTTAAGAGGACCCAACTTAATCTAGAAAATTAGGCATAAAATCCTAATTTTCAATATTTAATTAATTTAATTAACTTTGGATTTATAATTGTTTATGAGAGAGAGGCTAACATCCCCCCCCCCCCCCTCTCAATGATAAATCCAAAATAAGAACGAGGAACCATCTTCCAATTTCTCATGCTGAAATTGTTGATCCTCAAAAACACTGCCTGAAAAACCACCAAAGTTGGATGCTGAAAAATCTGCAATCTGAAGAGACCATGAGTCAGTTGCATGCCTAATTCATCTATGAATTTTTCTTGAAAACTTCATCACGTGCCAAGCTACAAAAGGATCCACCTATCCTTTGTTTGCAATCAGCATCCTTTGTCCATTGACAAAATTTTGAAGACACCCACTGGCAAATTTTCTTGTCCACTAACAAAATGTTGAAGAAGCCCACTGGAGAATTTGCTGATGATGATAGCCCATTGGTTGATGATGTTGATGATGTCAAAAAACAACTCACTGTTGATTTTTTTTATGTTTTCGGTTGTTGATGCCCACTGGATTCTCGGATGTTTGAATGCCAACTGGTTGCTAAAGATGCCCACTGGCTGCTTTTACTGATGTTGTCAAAAAATTTAGTATAACAATCACCGTCAATTTCATTAAAATTTTCCCCCCTTTGTCTGTTGAAAGGAGAGACAATCATCTGGAAATTATTTTTGAACTCCCCCCCTTTAGGTGTAGGCGATTTTCAGTGGTGTACTCCCCCATTCATCTGCACAAGTGTACCATATTCATTGGATTGTCCGCTGCAATAGGTGTGATTGAATTCAGTTGTAAAACTTAGACAATATTTTGACTGTTGACGACCATTCCCAAGGATCAATCCATTCATAATTGATCTTTAATCTGGTTGGTTGGTTTCTATTTCAACATTTCTCTGATGAATGATTTGTCTTGCCACAATGGCGACAAGGATGGAGATCAAAAAAATTATCTTCCATATGACCTATTCTTTGAAAATGTGAACATTTTGGTTTGACTGCAACTTCGGTTTGCGTGCATGTTGGTTTTTCTGCAACTTGTGCAGAATTTGTTGATGTGATTTTTTCAAGAAATCCTGCACTAACAAAATTTATGGGCCTTGAATAATCTGGGATATGTAAGTTGTCTTCATATTTTACATATCCTAATCCTCGTCGATTTCTGTTAATTTGGATTTCTTCCCATGGCTTGATGATTGGTTTGGAAGAAAGTTGAACTTGAACAACTTCGACACTTGAAGTTGTTTGGATGAATGGCTTATCATCTTTATCTGTATGGTTCAAAGACTCAGAAGCATCACTTTTCTCTTGCAACTCATTTCTTTGTAGTTGCGACTCCAGTTGAAGGAACACAATCCTTTCATTTGTCTGTTGTAGATGTCATGAAATAGCAGCAAGAGTTTCTTTGCCAATTTGCACCATGTCTTCAGCACTTGATAGGATCAAATTGTGAAGAACTTGTAACAGCTGGATGTGTTTCACCATGTGAACTCGCTCGCTTGAATTCAGGCTCGCTTGTCTTGAACTTTTTCACTTGATTTGAACTTGTTGGATTGAATTCGTTCACTTGATTTGAATGACACGCTCGCTTGCTTTGGAATTTTCTTGAACTCTTGCTTGGTGAAACTTGTTTTTCTTGTTTCACGCTCACTGGAACTCACGCTTGCTTGTTGTAGATTTCAACTTGCTTGATTTTTGTTTGAATGTTACATTTAATTGTATTAGATTTGAATCGCTCACTTGCTTTGATTGTTACTTCAATGAACTTCACAGTGGCTCGCTTCATGTTGTGAACTTTGTATTGACTTGATTGTGCTTATTGGAAAAATAAGGGTGTCGAACACTGTCGAAAATGCACCCAAAAGACAAATTACAAGTCCAAATAATATGACTCAGTTGAAGACTTACTTGAATTAATTGTCTTAGTTTGAACACCTTATCAATTCAAACTTGGCTGTCGGTTTCAACCGAGAATTCACCCGTACAATTCAACTCAGTTACAAAAATGTTTATCTGCAAGTGATATAAAAAGTGTTGTCGATGTCGTCTTGTCTTGGAATTCTTGATTTGGTAGCGTCTTTAACTTCAATTCTTTGATTGAATGATGTGGAATGTGGGTGCATAAGACCTCTTTATCAACTTGATGATGTGTTGCACAAATGCATGTGATTGTTTGTGCATTTTTACTTAAGCTTGATTACTTAAACTTGATGACTTGTGTACTTAATCTTGCTTATGTGCATGCAGTTGTTTAATTTGTTGTGTACCATATGAAAAAGAGAGTGTCAAAAAACTGGAAACAAGTCATGCACACACATTCACTACACACGATGTACCTAAGATCCTCTTATTCAATTTTGGGTGGATCTAGGACACGATCACCACAAAAAAAAAATGATTTTATTAAGTTTCAAGGTACATCAGTCTTTCTTCTTTATAACATCTTCGTTGGAGCTTCTCAAACACAGATTGTGAAAACTCCTTAAAGGAAATTGTCTTCAAAAAATTGAATGGATATTGACTCAACTCTCCACATGCCTTCGGAATGATTTACTTTTTTCTCACAAATTAAAAGCATAATAAAATGTCATATTATTAAATACTTTTACCATTTCAAAAAAAAAGTGATTTCCTTCAACAAAACCATTAGAAGCACACCGATCACTCGAAATTTTTTATTTCTCCATATTCACTCACCCTTACTCTATTAAAAATTTTAAATCATTTAAACTCACCTTAAAAGGAATTATAAACACATTCCTTGGTTTTCATGAAATTCTTGGATCATCAAAAGGCGATCTTATTTATGTTGATGATAAGAATAACTTTGACTTGGGCTTCGGAAAGAGAAAAAAATATATATGGAAGGTTGTGATCAAGTTATTGCCTTGGAAAATTTAATTCTCCACTGAAATTCTTCCAACTCTCCACGGATTTGTCTAAAATAAATTTAATTGCAATACCACTGTTGTCCATCTTGGATTTTTACCCCCCAATATATAAAGTTGGTGCTACTCTATAAATATGTATGATTAGTATTATCTACACAGAGAAAATTTCAAGGACCAACCTTTCCTTCTTTTCCTTTTTCTCATTATTATATGGTGGCTTGAAAAAGGCAAGGGCATGAAACAGTGCACTCAGTACTAGACTGAAAATAGTACGATCTACAAGAGCAGGAAAAAACGCAAAAGAAACAATTAAAATTGAAATGAGATATCAATTTATACCATAATCAAATTTATTTCTCCTTTAACCAGCTATCTAGTTCACTCTAGCTCGGTTCTGGCTCGACTGAATCGTGCCATAGCCACAATTGCATCAACGTTGTCCACTGTCATCAAGAATTATGAATTAATAGATGGAATTCGGAGTTGGACGATGCCAAACTTATTCTCCACTAAAAGCACCACCACCAGTACCGAATTTATACTTCAGGTGGAGGAGAAATTAAGGTCAGGGAATACTCATCAATTTTACATTCATGATCGCGACCAAACTGTTGTGCAGAAGGAGCGTTGACTGGATGTGTGACAAATTAAAATAAAAGAGAGAAAACGAGTGGGATTTCCTCGCTGTGTACAAATTATATTTCCCAATTATTTGAGATATAATAAGCATTCTCGGAGCTTTTTGATTCAGTAGAGAAAAATTTGTTGCGCGGGTTAAAAATACTGCATCATCCAGGAAAGGCCCAGAAGTTAGATCTCACATGGACTTCAACACCATTTGAGAAAATATAAACACACAGTTGTTTTTAAAACTCTCTAGTAGCAGGCCGGACCAGAAACCCATCACCAAAATAAGTAGCACCGAGAAATGAGAAAGAGATATGCTCTGGTAGCAACAAAGATGTCATGAATCTTTGTTAGAAGCTATTTTCCGCTTTACTATTATCGATGCTCATGTTCTCTTCAATCCCTTGTCGTAGATGTATGATTCAAATAAAATAGTGAAGGTTTTCCCTACCAAGATTGAAAGCGTGGGCTCATGGGGATGTTGACTCCTGTTTAGATTCATCGACGGTTCTCTCAAAAAATTCGCGTAAGACTTCAGCAGCTCCATTCCAATAAACCTTAGAGGAGGTTTTATTTGACGAAATTGTGGAGGCAGTTCTTTGGAATGGGCTGACAGTGAGATTCTCATGTACAAAACTATGGATGATATACATCGTCCCTTTCTCATTCAGTTTCCCAGTCTCCTCTTGACACAATTCGCTACGCAGAGGAGATCAGTGACACGAGATCGCAGGCGGTGCTGACCTCGTGGTGTGGGTGTGGAAGGATCGGATAGAGGCGAACACCATATTTACGCTCAGCCACCAAATATTTCTCCAGATGAGTTTTAAATTTCAAAAAAAACTTACTTCTGTAAGGAGTTAATATATAAGTTAGGTTTCTGCTGCTGCGCTGCGAACGTGACCTAGCAGCGCCGCCTCTGCTCTTTTCTCTTTGGGTTCTGCTCCAATGGAGGTCAGTGGGGTTGCCGAACCTGCCCCTCCCCTGCCCGAACTGATTGCATTCAAGAAGCTCATCGCTAGATCTCACAAGAGACCAATATCCGAGGCACAACAGAAGTTCGTTAAAAATTTGGACTGCATCCCAATTGTATAACTTCCAATAGCAGAAACTTGCAGATCTGCAGTCAATCTAGCAGACAGAGGGCTCATCGGTCAATTTACCGGGCTCTGGCCCTCTCCCAAATCCGTTGAAGCATGGGTGCAGAGAAATTGGACGTCGCTCGTATCTGAAGGAATCAAGAGCCATTTTGTTGGAAAAGGATTCTATGTGTTCGTGTTTGAAAGCTCGGATGACAAAAATCTCATTTTCAGAAACTGTCCTTACTTCATGGGGCTTCAGGGTTTATACTTGAAAAAATGGACCCTTGACTTTGACCCAGCCCAAGACATTCCGTCTGTTGTTCCAGTCTGGGTCCGTCTACCTCATCTCCCATTACATTGCTGGAATCAAAAATCTTTGCAGGCTATCGACAACTCGCTTGGAAGGTATATTAATCAAGCTATTCAAAAATATCAATACTCCTGCGCATGGATCTGTGTGGAGGTTGATTTGGAGGAAGGGTTACCAGAGGCAATCAAACTTACAGTAGTTGAATGGACGCACATCTAGGAGCTAGATTATGAGCAGTTACCCTTCAAATGCCGGCACTGTCACAGCTACAGCCACTTCGCAAGACACTACAAAAAAAAGGAAGGAGAGGAGAGTGAGAATGTGAAAGCAAAACAATGGACCACAGTGTAGAAAGCAGGGACAGAAAAACCCAAAACTAAAAGAATACCAAAGGGAAATAACCCCGAACCAATGGGGCAAGAACAAAAAGATCGGACCACCATCCCCACCTTGAAATTAGGAGATCAAAATGCAGAGTCCAGCAAGGCCATAGAAACTCCGGAAGCAAAAAGGAATAGTAGCAATCATTCAAGACCCTCCCCTAATAGGAAAGGAGGAGAGGAGCAAGGGCAAACCCCCAAAGTAGCTCCCTCTCCCTCATATGCCGATGTAGCAAGAAAGAAAGTGTATGATTCACCAAGCTCCTCGGAGGATGAGATCATAGAAAGGCCTATCAAAAGAGCAGGAATAAAGTCTCGCAAAGAAGCAAGGGAGGAAGAAGTGGAAAGACAAAAGACTCAAGGAAGTCAACCCACTATAGAAATGTCAATTGGTAGAAACAGAAGGACAAGGCCACCAAAAGGAGGAGGCCCAACTTCCCCGAATAGTAAGTAATGAGAATCATCTCTTGGAATTGCAGAGGGCTCGGGAACCCAATGAAAATAGAAGCGGTCAAAGATCTTATGAAAGCGGAACCTGCAGACATCCTAATTCTCCAAGAGACAAAAATTGAAGGGGAAGCCCTTCTAGAGATCATCAAAAAGAAATGGAAGAAGAACACAGGAAAAGAAATAAGTGCAAGAGGCTCCTTGGGTGGAATAGCAACCTTGTGGAAGGAAGATCACTTCAGGCTTGTCAATTCACACAACACACAACACTGGTGTTTCATAGATCTGAAGCATATATCAAGTAAGTTAACCATTGCACTATTCAATTTATATGTACCGGTATTGCATTCTGAAAATAAAGACGGTTGGAAAACATTAAATGAGTTTTTGCAACTGAATTCTCCAAACAATATAATCATAGCTGGAGATCTAAATTTAGTAATGAATGAAAAAGAAAAGAGAGGGGGCAGGAACAGCAAGGATCCGATGATCCAGGTAGTAGAAGACATGATACAGCAATGGGATCTATTGGAATTTAAACCAAGAAAAGGGCTCTATACCTGGACAAATAACAGGACAGGGGAAGACCATATATCCACCAGACTGGACAGGTTCTTGGTCCAAAGCACAATGTTGATGGAAAGGAAGCTTATCTCATCAGCTATCCTTCCAAAGCTCACCTCGGATCATAAGCCCATCCAGCTAATTCTTGAGGAGGAAGATAATTTGGGGCCAATCCCATTCAGATTTAGCCCACTGTGGAATGGAAAGAGTGGCTTTGTAGAGACGGTCCAAATGGCATGGAACACCTCAGTCAATGGCTCCCCCAATTATGTATGGGAACAAAAATTAAAATTAACAAAAAAGTCACTCAAGGAATGGAGTAAACTTCCAACAAATACACCCAAAGACCAAAGAATCAAGGCAGTGCAACACTTGGAAATTCTGCAAAGTGAAATGGACACAATTGATATAAACAAAACAGAATTAGAAAAGGAGCAAGTAGCCCAATGAAAAACATTCCTCTCCTTCAGAAATGAAGAAGAGTATTGGAGACTAAAGTCCCGGAGTCTCTGGCTGGAAGCTGGAGATAGAAACACATCATATTTTCATTGACAATGTAGAGCTAGACTCTCCAGGAATCACATCTCAGAGATCACCTTCTCTGATGGGAGGCTCTGCAAAGGAATAGAACAGATAAAATCTGCTGCAGTATTACATTTCTATCATCTTTACAGCAAAGAGAAAGAGGACTGTGAAGAAGATAAAAAAGAATTTCTGAAGAACATTCGGGCATTGGTCACCACATAGGACAATACAGAATTATTGAATCAAACAAATGAAGAAGAAATCAGCAATATAATTTGGTCCATGAACCCAGACAAAGCCCCTGGGCTAGATGGGTTCACTATTCACTTCTACAAAATATGATGGGATATAATAAAAACAGATCTAATTAGAATGATAAAATGATTCTTGAAGAAAGTAAAAATGGGGGGTAGCACCAACTCAACATTCCTCGCTTTAATCCCGAAAGAGACAAACCCCTCCTCCTTTGATAGGTTCAGACCACTCTCTTTGTGCAATGCCTCATATAAAATTATCGCAAAACTCCTTGCAAATAGAATAAAGCCACTGCTGAGCAAACTCATATCAGATTCACAAGGGGCCTTCGTCAATGGGAGACATATCCTGGACAATGTAATCCAAGTCCAGGAAGCCATGCATTCCAGCAATCTCAAAAAGGAGAAAGGTATGCTGATCAAGTTAGACATGGCTAATGCCTTCGACAGAGTCAAGTTGTCCTATCTATATCAAGTTCTAATCTCCTTTAGATTTGATCAAGAGTTTGTAAATCTGATCCAAGCATGCACCAGTAATCCATGGATAGCGCCTTTGGTAAATGGGAGGCCAGCTGATTTCTACCAAGCCACGAGGGGGTTGAGACAAGGATTTCCCTTCTCTCCATTCCTCTACATCTTAATGGCGGATACGTTGAGCAGAAAGCTGGAGCTTGATATGATAACAGGAACAGCCCCAGGTTTAAAAATAACAAAGGAACTTAAAGCAATAAACCATGCACTGTTTGCGGATGACTCCTTCATGCTGGGAGGAGCTTCAACTAGAATAGGCTCTGCATACAAAAATACTCTTCAAGCATATTGCAAAGCATCTGGAGCTCTAATCAGTGAAAGGAAAAGTGTAGTATATAGTTGGAATACAGAGGAGGAAGAAACTTAAAACATAGCAAGCAACTTGGGGTTTAATGGATATGCAAAATGGGAAAAAATCAACTATCTTGTATTGCCACTAACACTGGGCACAAACAAAGTCAATCTGTGGGAAGGAGTAATTACAAAAATCAGAGGCAAAATCGTTGCATGGGGTGGCCAATGGCTAACTCATGGAGGCAAATTAACCCTTATAAAATTAGTGTTGTCATCTCTGCCAATTTATCAAGCATCATACCTGATGGCTCCCAAGTCGATCTCAGGACAGATTAATAAAATCATGAGGGATTTTCTATGGCAAGGAGGCAAAGGAAACCAGAGAAAATTTCATCTGGTGAAATGGGAGATAGCAAAGCAAACTTTGAAGGAAGGAGGCCTTCAAATTCGAGATCCGGACTCTGCCAACGTATCTCTGGGATGTAAAATACTCTGGAAACTTCACATCGACCCCAATCATCCCGTCAGCACAGCTCTGAGGCATAAATACCTACCAAATGAAAATCTAAGAAACTTTCAGAACGAAAACAGCAAAAAGAGCTCGCTGTTATGGCAGTTATGTATTAAAGGGCAACATTTTTTCACCCGGAATTTACATCGTATCCCAGGGAATGGGAAACACATCAAGTTGCTAACTGATAGTATAATGGGCCACTCGCCATTAGCCACACAAGACAGTCTACATGAGATATGTGCGTTTTTAGAAAACAGAGGGGACAAGACGCTCTACGATATCTCAAAGTGGAACGAGTCTGGGCTCTGGATTGATTGGGATTTCAGAGATATCCCAGCTCACCTAATGCAACAAACAAAAATGCTCAAACAGGAACTTCATGAGGCTTCCCTGGTGCATAAATCAGAAAAGGATAAATGGGGATGGGGACCTACAGGAGCATACACCTCAGTCAAAGGCTATGAATTGATGAAAACACACAAAGACCAAATTCATCCAGCAAAGTTTTGGAAAGAGGTATGGGATCTAATGGCGTTGCCCAAGGTAAAATTCTTCTTCTAGACACTAATGCATAGAAAGATCCTGACCGGTGAAAACCTTATGAAAAGAAACATTGCAGGTCCGCATAGGTGTGCACTTTGTAAATAAGCCATGGAAACCATGGATCATTTATTTGTTGAATGTCCATATGCAAACAGAGTTTGGACCCACACTATTCAAGGATTAAAGGTTGTAATCCCCACTAAAACTTCAGTTGTGGACTTATTCCTCTCATGGAAAGAGCGCTACCCATCGCTCTCCCTAAACTCATCATGGGCCAGAATCTAGATCACTCTCCCCAAGCTAGTGTGTTGGAAGCTATGGCTAGCTAGAAATGAGTATATATTTAACAATGTAACTTGGACCCCAAACATGGTAGCAGCAAAAGCAAAAGGACTCCTTCTAGAAATTTTGAATTCTCAGAAAATCAAAGAGGACAATTCGATGCAGCAAGAGGAAAAGAATTGGCTTGGCACTCAAGCATTCATCCAACGAATACACAACACAGAAAAATCCCTCAGAAATCCTGAGTGGAGGCTAAGAGAAAAGGATGAAGCTTTTCAGAATTGCTGGAGGAAGCAAGGAATAACAACAGCATTTTTTTATGGTGCCTCTAAAGGCAACCCCAGGACAGCAGGAGCTGGAGGACTCATATACTCTTCTGATGGAGGCATCAAAGAAACCTTCAGTTAGGGTCTAGGACAGCGAACTAACAATCAAGCAGAAATCCTTAGCTTGATAAAAGTATGCAAAATAGCCAAAGAAAGAGGACATCGGGAGCTACAAGGATTCGAAGACTCAGAAATCCTGATCAAAATAATACATACGCAAGGCCAATTCAATGAAGCTGGTTTAAATAAGAATCTGCAAAGGCTGAGATACCTTCTCCAAGACTTCAATTCCTTCAAATGCTATCACATTCTCAGAGAATCAAAAAAAGAGGCAGACTTCTATGCAAACAAATGCTGCCTCTTGGCCCAAGGAGAACTTAGCACAAATGGTGGAGATCCAAAAACAATCTGTATACCATGAAAATAGAAAATTGCTGGAAACAGAAAATGTAAAAGAATTGCACTGAAAGATGTAAGGTTGTGGCCATTTGGAGTTCTCTACTAATAAAATCCATACCATTTCAGTTAAAAAAAAAAATTAAAAAAAACTTATCTTCAAGGGGATGAAGTTTCATGCCATATAAACTCTCCAAAAATCCACAGATCTGGTGTGAAAAATCCTCAAGAAAGCGACCGAGATCAGATCATAATTCTCCACAGAAAATACCAGAATTTGTTCTAAGCATATTGAGTGAGAAGCCCTTTTCTCTTTAAAAATATGAATGCAGAGACTAATCCAATTAATAGGAATCATTGTTGATTGGATGTGGAAGAATGGAAGGCTAACCAAGTTGAAGCATGGAGACTGAAAGAGGCAACTACAACTCACAACGGTTCCTTCAATGCAATGGCTACACACAGACCTCTTCAAATTCTAACTGAGAATATTTTTCCACAAAGAGGCTACAAGAAGATGTCTGAAAACCCTCAATAACATAACATGCACCGAAATGAAAATCTTTAATACATTGCTATTTTAGTACAGTGCTACTATCAATTATTCAACATAGTCGAATAAAAAACACATTGTTACGGAACATAATGACAATACACTCTCATGAAATATACAAATATTCTCTTATTTATCTCAGCCCTTAAGGTGAAGGTCTAGGTCCAAAGGGCTCTGATACCACATGTATAAAATTATATAACTAATAATACACACATAAAAATACCTGAGAAAAAACACTGGTGGAAAAGGCCTGAGAGCCTTACAGCATTCCTCACATATTCTTCATTATTCAAATAATGTTATAATACAAATAAATATATGAGGAAGTTGTCTCAAGATAGTGTGTCTACCTTGGACAACTTGGTTGAGAAAATAGCTCAACCACACACTAATCTAGGAGCCAAGTTAGCTTGGCCTAAAATATCTCGTATTTAAGAGGACCCAACTTAATCTAGAAAATTATGCATAAAATCATAATTTTCAATATTTAATTAATTTAATTAACTTTGGATTTATAATTGTTTATGAGAGAGAGGCTAACATATTTCTTGTCATTGGGCCTCTTCAGATGCCTGAGAAAGAACATCCAAGTTAGTCTTGCTTTCCTTTTTGGTGGTGATTTCCATCCTCGATTTCTTTATCAAAATTCTATGTTTCAAGCTTATCACCTTTCATTCCAAAGATTTGTATTTGGCCTTCAATTATTTTTCTTCTCATACCATACACCAAGGTGCAACATGATGTTTTCATTTTTAGTTTTCTAAATTTTAGTATGCACCTTCAATGTTTCATGTTCTTTCTTTAAATGTTTATTTAGCACCTCCAACTCATAGATTTCTTCTTTGGTAGTGTTTACAAATTGATATCTTTATGGAGGATCGGCATGAGTAATTTCCTCTTTGTTTGAGGATGATTCCACTATTTTCCATGTAGCTATTTTCTCCAAAGGCTCTATGTAATCATATATCTCTTGTTGCACAAGATCTATTTTAGGAGTTATTTTAGTTATACTAGAAATTGGTGACAAGACTCTAGGTGATGGAACTTTTGGTGATGGGACTCTCAGTTCCTCATCTTCTTCTAAGTTGATAAATCCTGAAGTTTGTTGAGACTGACCATGCACTGTTTTATTGAGCCTTGCACCTCTTCTTATATTGGATGATGACTTAGATGGTGATTTTGATTTAGTAGTAAGGGATTGTTTTTTATCCTTTTCCTGCTCTGTTTTCTTCTTGAATGAAATTTCACATTTATCGTTGGCTTTGTTTCTTCTAACATTTATCTTTTTAACGTTTTCCAACATATATGCAAGAGGAGTCTCATCCTCCAACTATTGCTCTTGTTGTGTAGGTGAGTTATATTTAGGGTCTATAGGCAGCTTCCTTCTACTTTTCTTTGCCTTACCACTAGACTCTTCTTGCTCTGATTCCTTAAAATGATTCCTAAGAAATAAATATTCCCAATTGTCTCCTATATTTCTCAAATGGGTCTCAATCAGAATTTTCACCAGGCCATGATGGTATAGGGCATTGTCTATGAATTTTATCTTTATCTGTATATTTATAGACATCTTTCTTAAACTATGAAGTAGAAAATATGATAAGTTAATTTCATTTCCTTCCAGAAAGTTCATCATCAATCGTGCATGGTAGAAAAACATGTTGCCAAATCTCCCTTCACAAGTTATAAACTTTTGAATTATTAATAACAAATTCCTCCACTTATTTTTCAAATTTTTGACTAGTATCCCCTTTTTAAATACAAAAGTATCCATATCTAGATTCTTGGGGAAAATTTTCCACTCTTTCTCTTCAATTTTTCCTATTTTTGAACCAACTCTAGTCGATTATGGGCATTCTGGTGGCCTTTGCTACAAATGACTCTGTCAAAATTAGCTTCACATCCCAAATTTCTACTTCAATGCCATCATATGCCAAGGAAAATTACTTTGTTACCTTATTTTCATGCCCATCAAATTTCTCTACAAATTCCAGCCATTATGCCTATTGCAACAATTGTTTGACCTATGGGTAACCCTCAAGGAACTTCACTCCATTCGACTTTTCCCTTACAATTACCCCCATGTTATAGAATCTTAACCTGTAATTTCTCTTTTGAAAAGGTTATGGAATGAAAGGATTTTGGTATGAGTGAATTAGAGAACAGAGCTTGGGTGAAGGAGGTCTTGGAAATGAAACAGGGATAAGTGAAAATGGAATGGGATGT
Source organism: Pinus albicaulis (assembly GCA_034641835.2). NCBI lineage: Eukaryota > Viridiplantae > Streptophyta > Pinopsida > Pinales > Pinaceae > Pinus > Pinus albicaulis. The sequence goes on from JAXQQM020088088.1 coordinate 96,537, forward strand.
GCATGAAGTGAAATGATAAATGAAGAGGAGAGGGCGAATTTCAAATTATGACAAGGTTCTTGCAAGGTTCGTGACCAGCTTGGTTGACAAGACAGAGATATATTTCGTTAAGACCAAAGTCGTGTGGGAGTAATGAGGGTAATCATTACTTAAAGCAGTGGTAGCAATGGTTACTTATCATTTATTTCATAACTCAAATTTTTTACCTTTATTATTAAACTTAATACTTACATACCTTAGATTATTTTCTTCATAATTTTTGGCTTGTCTTTTGTAGGTTGTCCTAAAGTTGCAATCCTTATTGATTTTTTTTCTTATGTCGTGATCTTCATTTGTTTTGGTCGCAATCTGCCAAGTCAGCTGCAGAATTATATTAGAGTTGTAGATTGTTGACAATTCCGTAGCTACTTTATTTTCAAAAAAAAAAAAAAATAGGGGTAAAAAGAAAATGGAACTAGAATAGGGAATTAGAAAGAAAATCTATACTGCCAAGAGTTCTTGGTTTTCAACATAGATTTTATGTATAAACATGCCAACAATGTTGGTTTTCATGAAAAAATTATTGTCATTTTTTTTATATTTATTTTTTCTTTATATATATATTTTTTGTGAAAAATAAAGTAGAATTCTCAGCTAGAGAGGAAGAAGAATCTTCCTTTACCAACTTCAAATTGAGATTTTCTTGCAAATTTTTGATGTATTCTTCACTTGACAATGGCTTGTGATATATTTTGAGTCTATGACCATTTAAAAGGAAGGTCACTTTCTCGATAGTTCTAATTCTGAATACTCTATTATCAAAGGTTCTTTCAATCTCATAAGGTCCAAGCTAATGAGTTTGAAATTTTCCTTGAAAATTTTTAAACTTTGAATAAAAAAGCAATGCCTAATCACCAGGCTAGAATTTTCTTTCTTTTATGAACTTGTCATGCCACATGTTTCTTTGTTGTAGAAATATATTGGTCCTATGAATAGTTCATTCTCCATTTTTTGACTTTGTGCTTATGATAGATCAAGACCTAATTTGACTGATGCCTTAAAGGTCTTTATCTAGAACTCAATAGGAAATATGACTTGCTACCCATAAACAAGTTCATAGGGAATGTGTCCTGTTGCATTTCTCCATGTGGTATAGTATGCCCATAAAGCTTCTGGAAGCTTTTCTGCCCAATCTCTTATATGCAGATGCACATTCTTGGTGAGAATTTCTTCAATTACTTTATTGATAGATTCAACTTGTCCATTTTCATATGGATCATATGGAGTAGGCTTTTGATGCTTAATTTTGTATATCTCCATTATCTTATGTACCAATTTGGATGTACATTGAGTACCTTTATTTGTAACAATTTCCCTTGGGACAACAAAACGAGTGAAAATATCCTAAAAAAGAAATGAAACTACAACATTTTCAGTAGCAAAAGGAAGTTCTTTAGCTTCTACCCTTTTTGTGACATAATATATACAAACAAGAATGTACCTTTTTTGTCTTGATGGTGGATTGATTGAATTAAAAAAATCCAGAGCCCATTTTTCAAAAGGTTCAATAAGTACCTGAGGTTGTAAAGAAATATCATCTGAAGGAATAGGCTTTCCAATTCTTTGACAACTATCACATCTCTTAGCATAGTCTTTGGCATCATTAAAAAGGGAAGGCCAATAATATCCTAAGAGAAGGAATTTATAGGCAATTATTTCAGCAAAATTTCCTTCACATGGTTCATCATGATAAGATTTTAATATATCTGGTACTTCATCTTCTCTAACACATCTCCAAATAATTAAGTCAGGCCCTGTCTTATACAATTCTTCATTTATCCATGAATAAGATACACTAATTTGAATTACCTTTCTTTTCTCTTGAGGAGATAAGTATGATGGTAATTTCCTTGTAGCCAAATAATTAGCAATATCTGTAAATCAAGGAGATTTAATAGATATTGCAAAAAGGTATTTACCGGGAAAATTATCTTCTACAGGAGTATCATTATTATCATTTTGGATTCTGGATAAGAAATCAGAGGCTGTGTTTTTTTTTGGGTCTATCCAAATTAGTAATATTGAATTCTTTTAATAACAATAACCATCTTATAATTATACCATTAGTAATTGATTTATTCGTCAAATATCTAATTGCATAATGATCTATGTGAATGAAGGTTTCATAACTAGTGATATAATGTCTAAATTTATTGATGGCGTGTAGAACAGCTAAAAACACATTTTATGTTACAATGCAATTCAACTCTACAGGAGTCAAATATTTTCTTGTATATTAAATGGCATAAGGAGTCAAATATTTATGTCCTAGTACAACTCCTAAAGAAGTGTTTAAGGCAGCAATTGAGATGTGAAAAGGTAATTTCCAATTTGGTCCTCTTAGTATGGGTGCTTGGGGAATCTTTTCTTTCAATGTTTCAAAAGCTTTTTGGCAGTCAGAACTCCAGATGAATTCACAATATTTTGTGATAAATTTGAAAAGTGGAGAGGCAATATTTGTAAAGTTTTATATAAATCTTCTGTAGTAACTAGTAAAACCAAGAAATTTTCTAACATCCTTTTGAAAAGTAGGAATTGATGATTTAGAAATGACTTCTACCTTAGATGCATCCACTTTTATTCCATCTCTTGAAATATGGTGGCTTAAAATAATTCCCTCTGTAAACATCATAAAACACTTTTCGTGACTTAATGAGAGATTTGCTTCTTTACATCTAATGAGAACTTTTTCCAAATTTTTAAGAGCTTCTTCAAAAGAGTTTCCATAGACAGTAAAATCATCCATGTACACTTCCACACAATCATGAATTAGATCAGAAAAAATGCCTAGAACTGTCATTTGGAATGTTGAAGGTGCATTACATAACCCAAAAGGAAGTGCTTGATAAGAATAAGTTCCCAATGGACAGGTAAATTTTGTTTTATCTTGATCTTATGGAGCTACTTGTATCTAGTTATATCCAATAAAACCATCCATGAATGAAAATTACTTTTTCCCTGCCAATGTGTCAAGAACCTGATCTATAAAAGGAAGTGTAAAATGATCTTTTAAAGTGGCTTTGTTCAATTCTATATAATCGATACATACTCTCCATTTTCCATTCTTTTTCAAAAAAATTATTAATTGTGAAACCCACTAACTATCTGATATGGCATAAATGAAATTCACTTTTAACAATTTTTGTAATTCCTCCTTAACAATTTAAATTAAGTTTGGTTTCATCCTTCTATGGGGTTGTCAGATTGGCCTAACATTTTCCTCAATATAGATGTGATGCATACAAGTGTTTGGGTCAATTCTTTTCATATCAGTGTATTCTCATGCATAAGCAGCAGAATGTTCCTATAACATCTTCACTAATTATTTATTTTGAGTTTCTTCAAGATTATTATCAATATTCAAAGTTTTCCGTGGAAAATTTTCTATTAAAGAATTGCCAAATTTCTCCATAGAATGCAAAGTCATTTGTCGAGATTATAAATATTCAATATTACATTTTTCTTGAAAACTTTGAGTTTGTTCACAATATGAGGAAGATTCATTATTTTCTATTAGATTCAAAATCAGATCTTCTTCATCTATTTGTGAAGTAGAAAATATTGGTCGTATGTCAAAGTTTTCAGTATCATCATCTATCCATTCTTCACTTTCTACTTCTATTGTTGTCTTTTCAAGAGGATATAATGTGAATTTCTCTATCGAATTTCCATTAGATATAAACACATCACCATATCTACAACTAATAAAAGCATCAGTTGTAGCTAACCATGGTCTACCTAGAATCAATGGATGTCCTCCTAGATTATTCTTGGGTGTTAAGATCATGAAGAAAATAGGATATTACCAAGAATCTAAAGATACAAACACATTTTCTAACACACCGTTAGGTTTGATAACATATCTATCTACTAGTTGCACTAGTGTTGGTGTATATTGAAGATTAGGGGGTTTCAATTGATCCATAGTTTGTTTACTCATGATATTGATAGCTACTCCTAATCAATCAATGTGTTCAGAATTTCAACACCATTAATGTGTGTTTTCACAATGGAACTACCTGGATCCAAATCTTTCTAAATTTTTGTCTTTCCCATCATGATATATGCAATTTTTCCAACTAACTGAATTATTTTAACTTCTTTAACTCTTCTTCCCGGTTTATTAATACTTAACTCTCTGATTGTCTTTTCAAATATAGGTATTTCCTTGATAGCTTGTAAAAAATGAATTTTTATACAAACGTTCTTCATTTCATCTATCATATCATAATCAAGCAACACAATATGTTTTTCTACCCCTTTGTAAATTTTCAATCTTTCAGGAAAAGGTGGTTCTTGAACAGAAACTGAAGGTTGTTCTATAATGGGAGTTGATTTTATTGGATTATCATCAAAATGTACAGTGGTGGTTTGTTTTTTATGATGTTCCTATTGATGAAGAGATGTCTCTTTCTCAGAGAGGTCATCCTTCTCAGATTTCTAAATAACAACAGATGGTGACTTCTTTTCCAATACTCTACTAGATCTAAGTTGAACATTGTTTAGATCTAATGGATTTATCATGTAAGTTTGGAAATTATTCCCTTCTATGTTGTAAACCGGTTGTGAGTTTTTATTATTTGGAATTAGAAGTGCTTAGGCAGGCAGTTGATTTGGATTTTGTGGAAATGGTAATGAAAGTTTTGGATTTGAATTTTGAGGTTGAGAGGGTTGGACAGGTTGAGGAAAATATTGTGGTGGAAAAACAGGGTAAGGTTGTGGATATTGAGGATATTTTCTATGAGGATTTTTTCAACCTTGTGCCCAAGGTTGAGTCCAAGGATGCCAAGGCATGGGTGTAGTCCAATTACCTTGTGGTGGTTATGCATATGTTTGAGTATTGAACGTTGAGTCATATTTGTTGATGGATTTTTCCATGGCCTCTTAGCAATAAAACAAAGAGGATCTACTTGATTTGGTATTACTTCCTCTTGATAAACATCTTTAATACCTTGAATTGAATGACATTCCTTTGTATCATGATTTTATGCACATATAACACATGTTTCTACACTTTTTAAGTCAAGAGGGCATTCTAGGAAGGCATGCTTCTTTCTACATTTTGGAAAAAAAGATAGATAATGCATCATTTTAATATTTTTGCTTGTTTTTTACTTTAAGGGTATCTATTTTTTCACTAAGACTCCCTAAAATATTTGTTTTGAAATTGTCAAGAAAATTTCCTATTTCAACCCTACTTATTGTCCTAGTTGCAAATTTATTAATCCTAAAAATAACAAGATCTCTTGGATTTTTTCCACTTCTTTCCTTTCCTCTTGAAATGTGTATGCATAATTCATTAATATCTCCAAATGATAACTGATAAATATCTCCTTTACCCATAAAATTGAGAAGGTATATCCACTAATATTTGATAGCTTTCAATAATATAGCTTTCAAAGTTTCTTCATCTAGATTATTCATCTTAGCTCTTCTAATATTGTAAGCAAATATTTCAATAAAATCCTCATGATTTTCATCCTCTTTTTGCATCATTTTAAAGACTTCATCTTTAAGGTTATGGGGCGTAAAATAATATTTGTATTTGTCTAAGAACACATTTTTCATTTCTTCCCATGTTTTTATGGTATGTGTTCCTAGTCCCATGCACCATTTTAATGTTGCATCTTTAAGGGTGGCTGGAAACAATTTCAACTTTTGAGTGTCAAGCAAGTAGTCATAGGATCTACAAAAAATTTCAAACTTAAAGAGAAATTTTTCAGGATCCTCACTCCTTAATACACGGAAATTATGGAGGATAGAGGGTCAGATATATTTCATTATGGTTATGGTATCTTCATCAAATATGGGAAACCCAAAAGGTTCTGGATCTCCTATACCACCTCCTCTTCCTCTTCCTCCACCTCTTCTTCCACCTCGAATCCTAAGATGTTCGCCATTCACATTGTGTACTTATCCTTCCCCTTCCCTTTCCATTTTAGATTCCTCAGAGCTAATATAAGGTTTCAAAATTGAATTTTCTAGTTGCTCCTCTGGTTCTTCTATCAATGGAAAATAAGTTTCTTCTTCTTCTTCCTCAATATGTATTTCTAGTTATTGTCCTAGAATTTGTTCTCCAGTTGAAAATAAAAATATTACTCCTTCTGTTGGGGATGTAGGATCTTATTCTTATACTACGGCTTCAGTAGAGGAATTTGGTGAATCTCCAGGTTGGATTTCAGATCTAAGTACCTTAGGAAGTCTATGTGTGCCTGCAATCAATGGAATAAGAGTTTGGATGGATGGTGTGGCACTATGAAGTATTGGTGATCCAGGTGGATATTGGTGGCCACTCGCCTACTCCACTTGGGGCCCCACCATTGTCTCTTTCATTTTTTTCACAACTTACTATTTTTAGTAGTTTTTTCGGGTCCTGAACTTCTGAAACCATTTTGAAGCCCCAAACGAAGATAGTATGCCAAAGTTACATCCCTAGGAAGTTGAAACACCAATTTACCCAAACGGGGCCCATAGTTTTGGCGCTTCATCTCCTAGGGTTAGGTTTTTGGACGTTTAGAATTCTCCATTATTTATCTATAATAAATAGGCCCTCGAGCCTCATTGTAATATAGTTCAGAGGTCTGTAGTTGCCACATCTCTTCTCAGAGATTCACTACCAGCACCCTAGCTATTTTATTTCCATCATGTTTTTCAGCATATTTTTGTGATTTTATATTAATGAAATGAAGCCTTATTTCCGATGTATTTCTATGTTTATGGTTATTTCTGTATTCCATTGCGTTCCTACATAAATCTGAATCAGTGGTATCAGAGTGGTCTGCTTTTTCTCGATCCTTATTTTCATGTCCCCAACGAGGTCGGGGTATAAGGAGTTAGGGCTCAATCTGGTCGAGCCTTTGCAAGATCAGCCTTGTAAACCCCGACGGACGCCCATGGGGGACGAAAAGAAAGATGAGGGAGCAGGAGATCCTATCAAAATATTGATCGAGGAGGCCCTCGAAAAACAAAGGAACGCGATGATGGATAACTTTGCCCAGATCCTTCAACGACTACCCACTAGCAGCGCATCTACATCCAGCAGCCACTCTGGAGGTGCGACTCCCTTTAAGGTACAAGTAAACTTTGACATTCCCATGTTTGAGGGTCAAATAGATGCAGATGTTGTAGATATATGGTTGAATCTATCAAAAGGATATTTCTCAGTTCATGATTTTTCCGACTGGGAGAAGATTATTTTTTCACTCCTCAAAGCTACCCCCCATGTCAAGGACTAGTGGGAAACCTACTGTGAGAAAATGGACGAGACAGAACCCTCTCTTTTCTCAGCCGTACCCACTTGGAATTCTTTTTGAGATTCCATCAAGGAACAATAATATCTCGTGGGGAGCTATGAGGACAATTACATACAATGGACCACGCTGCGGCAACAAAGGCATCAAGATGTGCATGAGCTAACAAATCTATTCCATGCCCTGCGCACAAATTTGGGTATCAAATATTCAGAGAAACATTTGGTGCTAAATTATCGCGATTGTCTGCACAGATACATTTAGGAGGAAATGAAGTTCCTCGACATCTCCTCGCTTGGTACGGCATACCGGTATGCTACCAAGATTGAGCAGAAATTCAAACAAAAGAAGCAAGAATTTGGATCTGTGAATCAAAAGAAAGGGAAAGGTGCCCCCAAACCACAAAACAAAGGAAAAACCCAAGGCATGGTGGCCCAAGACAACCTGCCGAAGACACAAGCAAAGAACAACACCGCGAAGCCAAAGAAGGACATGGTAAAGTGGTGTGAGTTCCATAAGAGCTCCACTCACAACACAAGTGAGTGTCGGGCCAAGCAGTCGTTGGTGGCCGAGATGAGGGATTCTAAATCAGATGCATGCTCTGACTCTGAATCAGAACCTGTCAAGGTGAATGAAAAAGGGAAGTATATTATTGATGCGGAGGCCAACGCCATTGTTGCCACTACGAAGATCCAGAAGGAGGAACCAGAAGATCTAGAGGAGGTAGAGCGTCTCTTCCACTCCCAGATGTGGGTAAAGGGTTCCCCAATACAGTTCATTGTTGACAATGGGAGCTAAAAGAACCTCATTTAAGCAGATGTCGTGAAGTGGTTGGGCTTATCGATCACAGCGCACCCACAACCATACACCATTGGGTGGCTTCACCAAGGACGGGATCTTCACGTCAGCCAGCAGTGCCGCCTTCCCTATAGCTTCAAGCCCTTCACGGATGAGGTATTGTGTGACATTGCTCCTATTGATGTTTCTGATGTCTTATTAGGCCAACCATACTTGTGGAAGCGACATGCTGTGTATGAGTCCCGGCCTCGTGCTGTTATTGTTACTTTGGGAAATAAATTGTACAGGATACCAGAGGTACCACCGCCTCCCACTATCTCTTTGGTTACTGCAAAACAATGTAGTAAGCTCATTTTCCAAACCAGGAAAATTTTCTTCCTGATGATCCGCCCCCAGGGCAAGAAGAAGACTGTGGCCACGACCTCCAGACATGGCTCCTCTGCACGACAACAACAAATGGACAAGGCTGTGGAGGAGTATAGGGACATCTTCACCTCACCCAAAGGGGTGCCTCTACACTGTCAGGTCAAGCACACCATTGACCTGACCCCGGGTGCACTGCTACCCAATGGACCGATCTATAGGCGCTCTGTTCTGGAGAATGATGAAATCTAGAGGCAGATTCAGGAGCTGCTGCAGAAAGGTCACATCCGGCCAAGTTCATCACCCTATGGGAGCTCGATCATGTTGGTATAAAATAAGGATGGGACTTGGAGACTCTGTATTGATTATCGGGTGCTGAACAAGATCACTGTCCGAAATAGGTACCCAATCCCACGGATTGATGACCTTCTGGACCAACTCAAAGGGGAAAAATATTTTATGAAGATCGAGATTAGATTAAGGTAGTAAATTTTTAATCAGAACCCTACATTGTGAAAATGCAACAAGATGATGGAGCTTAGTGAAATGAAGTCGCCTTCACTAAGTGGGCCCGCAGGCTATTTTTGGCGCAAAGTCTATTTTTAGACTATGTCTATTTTAGACATATGGATCATGGTCTATGAGTTGCAGGATGCTATTTATGGATGATTGGTCGAGTTGGTAAAAATAGATGGACCTCTATTTTAGACATTGGGCGGTTTCTATTTTTAGACTGCCGGGCTAAAAATAGAACAGTCAAATATTATTAACCCTTAATAATATTTAGACTATAAACATTATCTTATCCTCTTGGAGCACTTCAGTTTGATGCTTGGATGTGGCACATGCAGCTGACAGAAGGAATTACGCTATTCCTAGGGGTTATTTGAGCTATTGCATGGTTGACTTCAGTTAGAACTCATGTGGCAGAGTTTGGTGGAGTTGATGAGACAGTTGGTGGAGTTGTGTTCTGTTTAACTTAGTTGAACTATTTGTATTTAGTCTAACTGAAAAATACACTAGTGATGAGTGGTGTGAATTAATTATTAATTAATTCACTAATTATTAACTCATAAATCAACTAAAGAACACATCAGTTAACTGCAATGCATGGACAGTTCAGTGGAGACCAGTGTTAGAGGTGGGTGAAAGGGTGTGATTGACTATCAGTTGTGACCATGATTGTGCATGAGATTTTCACACACATTGATGGAGATTGCCAATGAGGATTGCGCAGTACAAGCTAGGGGATTCGAACTTGGATCTCACTCATTACTCATCTTGGATTGCGCAGTAGAGGCAGGCAGACTTGTGGAGAAGATTTGAACCCATGACTTGTTCAAATCTCAGTTAGTTTGTGTGTAACTTTTGGAGATAGTACTGAGTACTTGTGAGGAGTATTGTGCTATGTATTGTTACATGTTCTCTATCATTATAATATACAGATAGTTGGGGGTTTTCAGCTATTTCTTTCCCCATTACATCCTGTGTTGATATGTGTGCTTAATTATGTTTTAATGAGCGCATGCGACTGCTTTCTATTTCCGCATATTGATGATCAATTGTAGAAGAGGTTATGTATTATGCATGAAGCTTAAATAGTGTGTAATCAGGATAATCTCGGTGAATAATTCAGCTATTATTCAAATTTATACATGGTATCGGAGCGAAATTGATCATCGGATCTATTACAGTGATTACAATTTATTTCGGTAGACAGAGTCTGTAAGCGGGCCAGGTAGCCTCTGGATCCATCCTTTCTTTGAAAGGTGATATATCTAGTAAATGCCCCTACAGTCGATCTCTGTGCTAGAAATAATTTGTTCTCACAGATCCAGAAGCAGCTGAGTTTTGAGCTTGGAATTCGAATTTGCAGCAGAATTTGGAATTCGAATTTGCAGTAGTTTTCTTGGTGCCAAAGTTGAAATGTCTTTCAACGGATTGCGACTGGAGTATGCCCTTGAGGGCAGTTCGAATTATGTTGCATGGAAGGACCGGATGGAGGCGATATTAGATGATAACGGGCTGAAGGATTTCATAGATGCTGAGATCCCAAAGCCTACTGATGCTGCTCAAGTCGAGGCTTGGCAAAAGAAGATGGCGAAATGTCGAAGGATTCTGTTGTAGGGCATGAAGGATCACATTGTATCCAGAACGCATGGAAAATCTTATCCATAATTGATGTGGAAAGCGTTGACAGATTTATTCTAGAGCAAGAGTGACCAGAGGAAGTTGGCGCTCAAGGATAAACTCAGACACATAAAGATGGAGAAAGGCGACAGTATGCCCAAGTACCTCACGAAGTTCATCCAATGCAGGAATGAGTTGGGAAGTGTGGGGGTGACTATCGATGATGAGGAATTGGTGAGCTTAGCTCTCCTTGGTCTTCTGAAGAGTTGGCATGCCTATTAGGATTCTGTCAATGGTCGGGAGAAATTGCCAGGATGGGAGCGACTTTGGTCGAATCTTGTGCAAGAGGAGATAAGGCGGAATACCAGAGACAGGTCTTCATCAAAGGCATATGATGAAGAAAATTGCGCTTTGGCTGCCAAAGCAAAGAAGGGGAAGAGCAAGAAATCTTCTCATTCCGGTGTGAAAGGCAAGAAGCAGGACATGTCCAAGGTGAAGTGTTTTCACTGTCACCAACACGGACATTATGCCACAAATTGTCCCTTAGGCTCTTTAGATAAAGCGAGTACATTGGATTTAGCGGAGAGGCCTTAGCCTCGCGAGTTGAACTTGATTTTTCGCTGATCGCATGTGGTCTCAAGTGTGATGGGATCGGTATGGTTCTTGGAACGATGGTGCGTCTTTTCCTATGTTTCTGATCGATATACGTTTCAAATACGGATGAAGAATGCAAGATGCACATCGAGATGGGCGACAGTGGTAGAATACGGTGCAACCGGTATCGGTACCATTTCCTTTGAGAGGGAGTCTGATAAACCCTTCGTATTGAAGGAAGTGATGCATGTTCCAGGATTGAAGAAGAATCTTATCTCTGTGGCGATGTTAGAAGACAAGGGATATGATGTTGTCTTTAGCGAGGGAAAGGATTTCCTGCACAGTAAGGCAACTGGTGAGACCCAGAGGATAGGGGTTCGAGTTAAGAACCTTTATCAATTGTAGGTAGATGGCTATGCAGCAATGGCATGCAAGGCGGAAGGAGTGGTGAGCCGCGATGATGGCGAGTTGTGGCACCGAAGATTGGGCACCTTCACCATGGAGCTTTGAAGATACTGCAGCAGATTTCTACTGGGCTTCCTAAGGGCACTCTTGCGCAGTCAGATCAGTGCAAGGGGTGTACCTTGGGAAAATTTGTGAAAGCCACCTTTCACGAGAAGGATAGTCACGCCATGACGATCCTTGAGAGAATTCACACAGACGTGTGTGGACCTTTCTCAGTAGCTTCGACAGCAAAGCACAAGTACTATGTGATCTTTGTTGATGATTTCTCTCGGAAGTGCTGGATCTTCTTCATGCAGAAGAAGAGCGAGACATACTCAAATTTCTGTGAGTTCAAGGCGCTGGTTGAGAAGGAATCGAGGAAGCATGTGAAGGCTCTTAGGAGCGACAATGGTGGTGAATTCATCTCTGCTGAATTCAAGTACTTTTGTAGCGCAGAAGGAATTCGGAGAGAGCTCATTGCACCTCATAACCCACAACAGAATGGGGTTGCTGAGCGGAAGAACAGAATGATCGTGGGTGTTGCACGGGCGATGTTGCATGATCAGGGCCTACCCCTTCACTTGTGGGCGGAGGCATGCAATACTGCAGTATATGCACAGAACCGTTGTCCTCACAAGATACTTGGCATGAGTACACCGGAGGAGACCTTTTCTGATAAGAGACCTGATATTTCCCATTTGAGGATTTTTCGTTCACCTGTCTACATACATGTGACAAGATGAAAGCGGATCATTGGCAGGGTTGGAATATTTATGGGGTATTTGATACACCTCACAACTATCGGGTGTGGTACACAGATAGTCGCAAGGCATTTCGTAAACAGGATATCGTCCAGAGGAGAAAGCCATGAAGTGTTGGCTTGAGAGGGAGCCACACTTGCATGGGATGAGGAGCTATTAGCTTCTAAAAGATGAGCTTCCGGATGTGGATCAGCCACAAGAGGAAGATCATGGAGTGGAAGAGACCACTCATGCAGCGCCAACCATCAGAGGGCGCAAGCGCACTACAGAAGCTGAGCGATTGGCTCAAGATGTAGAGAAGGTTGTAGGACCACCTACAGTACAGAGCAGACAGAGACAGTCACCGGATCGGTACACACGATACATGGCTCTTGTGAGAAATGTGTCGTGACGGAGCCATCCTCTTTCGAGGAAGCTGTGGAGGACCCTGTATGGGTAGATGCCGTGGTGGAAGAGTATGATTAGATTGTCAGAAACAGTGCATGGGAGATTGTCCCAAGACCGGAAGGGAAATCAGTGGTGGGTTCACGATGGATCTACAAAGTGAAGCAGGCGGCTGACGGGAGTGTGGAGAAGTACAAGGAAAGATTTGTTGCCCGTGGCTTCTCACAGATTGAGGGGATCGATTATGAGGAGTCTTTTGCACCTGTCGCAAGGTACTCTTCCATATGGACGATCCTAGCTCTCTCAGCACAGATGGGGTGGCACATCCATCAGATGGATGTGAAGACTGCATTCCTCAACGGAGTCATTGAGGAGGAGGTTTACATAGAGCAGCCCGAAGGTTTCGAGATCTTCAGCAGTGAGTCACATGTGTACAGACTCAAGAGAGCACTCTACGGGTTGAAGCAAGCACCTCGTGCTTGGTACACATGGATAGACAGTTATTTCACCGGACTTGGATACATCAAGAGTGAGGCGGATCCTAACCTGTACCAGATTGTGGTGGAGGGGAAGTTGTTGATCATTGTACTGTATGTAGATGATCTGATTTTGACGGGTGATGAGCTGTTGATAATTTCATGCAAGGAGGATCTTGCTAGAGAGTTTGAGATGAAGGACTTGGGCCTCCTTCATTATTTCCTGGGATTGGAAATCTAGCAACGCAGTGATGGACTATTTGTTTCTCAGGGTAAGTATGCCTGAGAAATCTTAGAGAAGTTCAACATGCATGGCTGCAAGCCTGTTGATACTCCTCTTCGTGGAGGTTGGAGGAAGGAGGATGCTACTTCAGTGGAGGTAGTTGATGCCATTGTTTATCGACAGTTGGTGGGGTCGCTTATGTATCTGGTCAATACACGACCCGATATATGCTATGCTGTTAACCAGCTTTCGCAAGCTATGGTTAAGCCTACCAAGCTCTTCTGGAAGGTAAGCAAGCATGTATTGCGTTATCTTAGAGGCACATCGGGATATGGCCTGTGGTATAGACAGGAGGATGGGGTGAAGCTTTGTGGCTTCAGGGATGCAGATTGGGCAGGGAGCCCAACAGACAGAAAGAGCACATCTGGAGGGATCTTTAGTATCGGGTCGACAGCAGTTTCTTGGTACAGCAGGAAGCAGAGATCCATGGCACTCAGTTCAGCAGAGGATGAGTATATGGCAGCAAGCTTGGCTGCATGCGAGGCCATATGGATGAGGAAGATTTTGGTCGGGTTGTTCGGGTCACACTTGGAGCCTACTGTGATTTATTGTGATAACCAGAGTTGCATTAAACTCTCAGCTAATCTAGTATTTCATGATAGATATAAACACATCGACATCAGGTACGATCATATCAGAGATTGTGTAAAGTGGAGAATCATGTTACTTTCATATATTCCCATGGAGGATCACGATGCTGACATCTTGACGAAGGCACTCACCAGGAGAAAATTCGAATACCACAGAGGCAGGATAGGGGTTGCAGATAATCCATATCTTGTTGAGAGGGAGTGTTGAAAATGCAACAAGATGATGGAGCTTAGTGAAATGAAGTCGCCTTCACTAAGTGGGCCCGCAGGCTATTTTTTGGCGCAAAGTCTATTTTTAGACTATGTCTATTTTTAGACATATGGATCATGGTCTATGGGTTGCAGGATGCTATTTATGGATGATTGGTCGAGTTGGTAAAAATAGATGGACCTCTATTTTTAGACATTGGGCGGTTTCTATTTTTAGACTGCCGGGCTAAAAATAGAACAATCAAATATTATTAACCCTTAATAATATTTAGACTATAAACATTATCTTATCCTCTTGGAGCAATTCAGTTTGATGCTTGGATGTGGCCCATGCAGCTGACAGAAGGAATTACGCTATTCCTAGGGGCTAGTTGAGCTATTGCATGGTTGACTTCAGTTAGAACTCATGTGGCAGATTTTGGTGGAGTTGATGAGCCAGTTGGTGGAGTTGTGTTCTGTTTAACTTAGTTGAACTAGTTGTATTTAGTCTAACCGAAAAATACACTAGTGATGAGTGGTGTGAATTAATTATTAATTAATTCACTAATTATTAACTCATAAATCAACTAGAGAACACATCAGTTAACTGCAATGCATGGACAGTTCAGTGGAGACCAGTGTTAGAGGTGGGTGAAAGGGTGTGATTGACTATCATTTGTGACCATTGATTGTGCATGATATTTGCACACACTTTGATAGAGATTTCCAATGAGGATTGCGCAGTTGAAGCTAGTGTGATTCGAACTTGGATCTCATTCATTACTCACTTAGATTGCGCAGTAGAGGCAAGCAGACTTGTGGAGGAGATTTGAACCCCGGACTTGTTCAAATCTCATATAGTTTGTGTGTAGCTTTTGGAGCTAGTACTGAGTACTTGTGAGGAGTATTGTGCTATGTATTGCTACATGTTCTCCATCATTATAGTATACAGATAGTTGTGGGTTTTTAGCTATTGCTTTCCCCATTACATCATGTGTTGATATGTGTGCTTGATTATGTTTTAATGAGCGCATGCGACTGCTTTCTATTTCCGCATATTGATGATCAATTGTAGAAGAGGTTCTGTATTATGCATGAAGCTTAAATAGTGTGTAATCAGGATAATCTCGGAGAATAATCCAGCAAATTATTCAAATTTCTACATTTGTTTTCTAGTGTACCATGAGGGTATGCTAATTCTTGATTTTTGGGGAATGGTTGCTATGCATGAAGAATTATTTCTCATTTATTCCTCATTTAAGGTATACAATCCTAACATTGATTTCTTTATATCCTTAAAACTATCAACTGGATTCTTCTGAATTGTCGACAACAAATGTATCATTAAACCCAAATTTTTTCAAGATAAGGCAATTTCTTAATTCCAAAAAGTCATGCATTATTAACAAAAATCATTTTGCTGATATATTGAAATCCATTCGTTTCATTGATTTGATTTTTGGATTGGAAAAGCTTTGATATACTATAAATTTTCTTACAAAATTTCAACAAAATCTAGTTTGTAATAAAGTTTGTATTTACTTGTATCATACTTTGTTGCAACTTCATATACATATGGTTGACAGTATACATGAAATTTTTTTAACAAAGCATTTGACAAAAATGTCTTCTCTTCCATCAATATCATGGGCTAGGGTGAGAATTTTGATTATTGTATTACAACTTGGTTAATACTGAGGCATTGCATTGTATAAGGACATGCAACATGTTAAGTTTGGGGGAGATGTTGAGCCACTAATTTGTATTATTATGATCACTTATTAACATCCATTTCATCCATTTCTAATATTCTTTTATCACATTATTTATCATAATATATTATATGATTCCATTTTATAATTATTTATGCTCTTTTTGGGTAAATAATATATTTTTTTCTTTATTTTAATTAATTAATGATTATTATGCATGATTTTTCCAATGATAGTTTATTAATGAATTCATTATAACATAGCTTACTATTTTAGCCTCCAATATCTCTTCCAGATTGCATATTTGATCTTTAGCTGTTAATTAAATATTCCAACTCAGAAATTCGCTAGAATAACAAGATACAATTTTGCATTTAATGTTTCGGGCAAACTAAGAAGAATCTTGAAAATCTGAAAAAAGAGATGAAAAAAACTTTCCTCTATATTACCAATGGTTAATATTTAGCACCCCTTCCACGTACAGATGTCTACTAATGTTCTTGACCTATTGAAATGTTAATTATTTTTATTCTTATGCTTTTTTTTGAAACAAAGATACAACTAGGGATAATACATTATTCAAAGAGATTTTGTTGGGGAGATGTAATATCCCGTTTTGGGGATATCTCTAAAACACGGTAAACTCCAACCAGAGATAGATTGGGAGGGAATTTACCGAATATTTCGCCTCTAAAAAGAGGGTAAGATCCGAAGGCTACCTGGCCCTTTCCAGAATCTGTCTAAGAGTGGAAGATAAACACACCAAGTGGTATAGAACTAGAATGCTAAAAAACAATCATCGACATATAATATCATAGAAAGAGAATACGGCAACGACGAAAACTACGACAACTCATCCAGAAAACATAGAGAAGAAATGCTGAGTCATCTTATTAATCTGAGAAATGTAATGGAGTACAATAGGCTAATCTTGTCCAAGGCAAGTGAGAAAACACTCTTAGAGAATACCGGAAATGGCTGCTCTAGGAACTGCGTCCTAGCTACTGGAAACTGCCGTGTAGCTGCTACTGATGGAATGGACTGAAAGCTAGGGGCTGATGCCCTTGCCAGAATGAACTGAAAATCGGCAAAACTCCTCTCCTTAACAACCCGGACAAGATCCACAAACCTTTCCAAGAATGGCCAACACCAGAAATCACCATAAACTGCCTCCCTAGAGAATTACGCTAGCCTCCAAGGCACTGTCCAGTGCCTAGATATAAATAGCTAAAATACTGCCATAAACTCCGCCAAAACCCTCCGACCGGCAAAGGCTGACCCTATGCTCAAAATCTCGGCTAAATCACCAGCGGAAACCCCAATACGGAGCCCTTCCATAGTGGACTGTGTCCTCTCTCCCAGTGACTGCGCAGTCTGAATAAGCTCCAGCTCCACAACAAACCCAAATAATAAAACGACTCACAAAATACTGAAAAACTAACCTTGTCCGAGCAGGCACTCAAAGTCCCCCAGGGCTAAGGGTGAGATCTCCGACCGGAGACACTCAGTGCACTAAATAGTGCTGCAAACTGGCTAAAAAACCAACATGCTCAAGAAGACAAACGTTTTACTCAAAAATCATCAACTCAAGAATGAATGAAATGGGGAGGCTCCTCCATATTTTATAGCATTGGTTTCCCTCCAAAACCCAACGCAGCCTCACTCTCCTCGTCATCCTCATCCTTCTCTTCGTAGAAACTAGTAGAAACTTCTAGAGTGTACGTAGGCCCTCCTCCTCTATGTGGTGTTAGGCCCCCCTTTGCTCCTACTTAAGTCGCAACGTTGTGCTACTGGGTGGATGTCTTATTTCACCTAAGTGAGTTTGACCCTCTCCACTCACTTTATTCATTTATTTACAAAATATAGATGGAAAACTAAAAAAAATCGAATATTCCAATTAGCTATCACTAATTAGGAATATTACAATCTCCCCCAGCAAAATGTTTCTTGTCCTCAAGCAACTAAAGTGATGGATGCTGCAAAATCTTCTCGCTCTCCCAAGTGGCATCCTCATCTAGAAAAAATTGCTTGTCCTCAAGCAATGCATGAACAAGCCTCCTCTCCAGCTGGTGCTCCCCACCGACACTGCAAAAAGGTGCCTGGGTCCTAGATGCGCCACTGAATCTTCCCTGTATATGAAGGGATCTCAATGCCAGGATCCCAAACTAATCTCTCACGTTACCATCCAAACAACAATCCTCTCGGATCCCATCACCACCATGGCTAATAATCGCCCAAGTCCCACGGCTCAGACTGTGCACTGCCTCTGGCTATGACTGATGCTCTAAGAGGCAAAGACCATGACCCTTGTTTCACTGTATCTGTGACTGTGTAAGTTGTCCCATCAACTGTGTACCAACTCGTCACCTCTCTTCAATCCAAGTCCTAACTCAATCCCATATTGATCCTACTTTGCTGAAATCGCGATAGAGTGCTGAAGAAACGATGACCTGTGCCCCCCTGCCAGCTGGAATTTGTCACATCTGCTATGTCCAAGGGCACCCGCTCCGTTGTGCTCTATATGAAGAATACCGTACCATTAAGAGGGTACCAACTCATGATCTCCCGCCAGTACATCCTGAAAGACGAATCTGATGTAGCAACAACAACTGCATATGGAGCACGCCTGGAGTGTTGTCGCTAGCCCGTAATCAACTCTGACTGCTCTGCCCCGTCTGCTAATGAAATCTACCTGTAGAAGGAAGCCCCTCTCTCTATAATGGGCCAAAGTGGGAAAGATATGCTACAAGCTCCATCGATGTATTCCTGGAGAGTGCTACCCCCTAAAAACACTGTAGCTCTACTGACTGCGTGTATGTTTATCTGCGCCTCATCCCTATGTCGACCCACAGATGGATGCTCCACCATATCTAGCAGCTCCTCCCACTCCTGATCAGGAATATCATGCTCCCGCTGTCTACTGGCCCCCTGCAGAACAATCCCATCAACCTCCAACACCTCCAGAGGATATGGATCTGCAATTGCTGTCACTGTACTCGATGTCAGTGCATCTGACTGTCACACCTCAATGGCTGACCCCAATGTTAGCCGCATATCCCTCATCGGCTCAATGTGGGCACCCATTTGGCTCTCCCCCAAAGGAATATTGTGCTTGATGTGAATAGTGTCCTCCTCTATCGACTCAGGATCCATCACCTGTTGTTCTAGTTGAATCGTCACAAGTGACTCTTCACCCAGAGTATCTCCCGCAGAGTCCCGTGACTACTCACCCTAAACACTGGATCTGGTCTACTGTCACCACCTCTGCATGACTGCTATCGCTCCCTAGAAGCGTCCTCAACTGATCCTATGGACTCATATGAAAAAGGGTCCTCACCCTGGCATACAGAAGGAATGCCCTCCTGTTCTACCTCTGCCACCTCATCTGCATTGAATATGCCATCCACCCTCTCGATAAAGTGTCGATACAATGTCTGGAGCCCAGACACATACTCGGATGCTACCTCTGTTGTACTCGATATCCTCTGCTCATGCATGATCTCGACATGCCCTAAGGGAAAAGTGACGCATGTCTCCCTCATGACCCGCTCCCCAAGCATAGGCTCAGTGATGACTGATGTGCCACCCCTACAGAGGATCATCTCATCCCCTAACCTGTGGCTGTCAACTAGCGCCCCGACCCAGTGCCACTGTTGAGAAGTCTCTCCCATAGTGTGCTGAGCGTCATCGAAATATCTTGGGTGAGCCTCGCATACACTTCTGCTCATGCCCAAGGTGCCAAGGGACATCGAAAAAATTTACTATGCCCGTGAGTGATGTAGTAGAGGGTCAGGTGTGTGAGTCCCCACAGATACCGTTAAGTATCGCTCATCTATCTCCGCATCGATCTTGGATGAAATACCCCCAAAGGTAAGCTCGGTGTCCCTGTCCGTGAGTCTCCCTAGAGGCAATTCTCTAAGACCCTGCTGTGCAGTACCATACGCCCTCGCATACCACCGATCAGCCCTATACTCCTCGACATGCCACTGCACACTGAGGCATACCCCTGTATACTGTTGGATACCTCATGCTACTATTGTACCACCCTGTACTGTCTTATGCCCTGACTGTGTCCAGGCATTGGTCTCTCCCTGCGTGCTCTCAATGTGATGTAGGACACCCCTACTCCACAATGCAGTCCCACACCTTATAGTACACCACCATGCAACTCCATGTCCATCGGTAGTCCACTGCTCAATGCTAGAGGCTCCCACGCATCCTTGGATGTGATGACCTAGAGATGTGCCTCTACATGTCAGACTACCCCCAATCGGTATCATCGTCTCCACCGTTGCATCACTATACCCGCCGACGAATAGATCATCACCCCAAACCCTCCTCAAGGGGTCCGAGAAGTGAATCTCCCTATGTGTCAATAGTGTTACCACCACTTCTCGGCTCCGCTGCGTCCTCTGTGCCCCACACAAAGGTGAAGAATCCTTGGCCCCATACAAGGCACCATCTAGTGGCCTGCCAATGCCACCTCCTCCGGCAAGCTCCTGCCAAGGTATGTTGACCACCCCATGATCCCGTGTATGAGTGTCATACCAAGACAACCTAGGGAGTCTACCCATAAACTGGTTGGCCACTGGGGTTGACTGAAACTCCCCTAGCGGATGTGCATGCTCTACTGCTAGGCCAACTGTATCCTCCAAGACATAGTCAACCGACCTGCCTGGGAAATGATAGGTAATCCCACCTAGACCCCAATGCCAATCTAGGGTTCCTGTATTCCCTGCACCTAGGAACTCCTGCTGAGCTACACCTGAGTCCACCACCATCTCCATAACCCACTCCACCGAGTACCAACTCAAAATATCTTACCATCCAACCTCAACATGTGGATGCTGCACCCTGTGCAACCTCGATCGTCTCAGCCTGCTAACCAAGTCAACGTATGAGATCTGACTAGGTGACTTCGTCTCTCTCTCTCCAATGGGAAGAGGTGACCCAACAATGCTGCTAGTCCCGTCCATGCATGACTGAAGGGGAATGATCTGACACTCCAACGTGCCCTCTGGTTGTACCATCAGGGAATCCACTCGTTTCCCAATGCAGGCCAACTTGGCCGTCGACTCGGCACAAGCCACTCTCATGCCCTCTAGCTCCTTGTCCTGCAACAAAATGGCCTCCCGTACTGACATGGCCTTCCCTTTCAAAACTAGAAGGTCTGTCCGAAGCCGATGATACCGCTGTCTGAGACCATCATCCAATACCTCTGTACCTTCTAGTGCCTCATTGAAGGTGGATATATCTCCTGACACCTCACCCATTTGTTGTGTGCTCCTGCCACCCGAAAACTCGGACATGGCTCCGGTCATCACCTCAGTGGATGGCTCTACTAGGGTAGGCTCTACCTTCTCCACTACGATATCAACCGACACGGTCAAGGAGGTCTCCAATGAGGGTGAGTCCTGTGTCACACTAGGTGTATCCTCGAACTCCCTGCAATCCTATGTGCCCTCATCCTCCAAGTGCGAGGTAACCATTTTGATGGTTTCCCCCTACGATACTTGGTCAAGCTAGAAAGAGGCATCCATATTCTCCACCCAAGCTTTTTCCGAATGCTTGGATGACTCGTCAAATGTCAGAAAATGGAATCTGCCCATTGTGCACTGCAAGCCCCCGTCATGTGAGTGCTTGTTCCCTCTGTGAAAGTTGCGGGGTCTGCTATCCCACTGGAGCTGAAAAAAATCTCTAAATGGAAGGGCATCCCTGAACTCCTGCCCATATGCCTAATACTTGGTGAAATAATCACCCATTTGGCCAGGCTCTAGCTCCTACTGTGCTCCTGCCCCTGTGTCTGCACTCAGAAAAGCGGGCATAGTGGAACGTGTGGGTGTATGTGATGCCATATACTGAGTGGCATCATGCTCTGGCAAATGGTGGGATGTGCCTGATCCCTCGCCAATCTGGAAACCCCTTAGGTTTTCACGCTGTCTAGCCTCCACAGTGGTGAATCTATGCCCTGTCACCTCAATCTGCCTCGACAGATCCTATACTGATTTGAGGAGCATCTCCCCAAATATCTTCACATCATCATCACCTGCCATTGGCTCCTCCTGCTCTGTGTCTACAGGCTCCTCCTGTTCTACGTCTATCACAGGCTCCTCATGTTCTGTGTCTATAGGCTCCTCCTATTCTGCGTCTATCATAGGCTCCTCATGTTCTATGTCTACAAGCTCCTCCAGAAACTGCACTGCTACTCCAAGAATAAACTTTTTCCTGACTTCAGCCTCTGATTTACCCACTGAAAATTGCTCAGAAAATCCTAAGAATTTGGGAAGGTGATCCTTGCCCAAAACCCAAAAAAACCTAGAAAGGGTTTCTTCTAATTCCAACCTTCAAAATATGACCCTTTGTAGTTTGAACCTCTTCCCATCTCGTTTTTTGGCAATGCAGCTGCTACTGTCAATCGTTGCTCTCCAAAAGCCCAACAAACCTCCTCATATGGCTCTCCTTTCAATTTCCCAACACCCCAGATCTAAAATCCTACCAATGAAGCTCCCACAAATGAGCCTCCTCCAATATCTGCGTAGGCCCTTCTAACCAAAATAGCCAAAACAGTTGCAACTGAATACTGGAAACCCACAGGCTGATCCAAGATTGATGCTCTGATACCATTGTAATATCTCGTTTCAGGGATATCTCTAAAACATGGAAAAATCCAACCAAATATAGACTGGGAGGGCATTTACCGAATATTTCGCCTCTAAAAAGAGGGCAAGATCCAGAGGCTACCTGGCCCTTTCCAGACTTTGTCTAAGAGTGGAAGATAAACACACCAAGTGGTATAGAACTAGAATTCTCAAAAACAATCATGGGCATATAATATCATAGAAAGAGAATACGACAACTACGACAACTACTGCAACTCATCCAGAAAACATAAAGACGAAATGCTGAGCCATTTTATTAATCTGAGAAATGTAATGGAGTACAATGGGCTAATCTTGCGAAAGGCAGGTGAGAAAAAACTTTGAGAGAATACCAGAAATGGTTGCTCTAGGAACTACATCGTAGCTGCTGGAAACTGCTGTGTAGCTGCTACTGTTGGAATGGACTAAAAGTTAGGGCCTGACCCCCTTGCCGGAATGAGCTGAAAATCGGTAAACCTCCTCTCCTCAACAACCCGGACAAGATCCACAAACCATTCCAAAAATGGCCAACACCAGGAATCACCAGAAACTGCCTCCCTAGTGAATTACACTGGCCTCCAAAGCACTGCGCAGTGGCTAGATAGAAATAGTCGAAATACTACCACAAACTCCGCCAAAACCCTCCGACGCGCAAAGGTTGACCCTCTGCTCAAAATCTCGGCTAAATCACCCACATAAACCCCAATCCAGAGCCCCTCCACAGTGGACTGCGTCCTCTCTCCCAGTGACTGCGCAATCTCAATATGCTCCATCTCCGCAACAAACCCAAACAATAAAACGACTCACAAAATACTAAAAAAGTAACCTTGCCCGAGCAGGCACTCGAAGTCCCCCGGGGCTAAGGGCGAGATCTCCGACCGGAGACAGTCAATGCACTAAACAGTGCTGCAGACAGGCTAAATAGCCAGCGTGCTCAATAAGACAAACGTCTCACTCAAAAATCATCAACTCAAGAATGAATGAAATGAGGAGGCTCCTCCATCTTTTATAGTGTTGGTTTCCCTCCAAAACCCAACGTAGCCTCTCTCTCCTCCACATCCTGATCCTTATCTGCGCAGAAACTGGTAGAAACTTCTAGAGTGTATGTAGGCCTTCCTCCTCTACATGGTGTTAGGCCCCCCTTGGCTCCTAATTAAGTCGCAACGTTGTGCTACTAGGTGGATGTCTTATTTCACCTAAGTGAGTTAGACCCTCTCCACTCACTTTATTTATTTATTTACAAACTATAGACGACAAACAAAACAAAATCGAATATTCCAATTAGCTATCACTAATTAGGAATATTACAGGAGAATATGTTATTCAAAGAAATTTCTGCATGGGAGTGTGTTATTAAAAGAGGTTTTTGTTGAGATATGGAAAAACAAGCGGTTATAGAACCTATATTTTTGTGTTATGCAAGGATGAAGATCCTCATATTTTTTTTAATCTTATTGAGCTTAGGCGTGCGTAATTTTCATAAGAAATTCATCCGGTGTTCAATTTATTTTGCACAATGTTTTTTCACATGCGTGAAAAATTACTAATAGGATGTAGTGGCTTTTTTATTTGCGTGATAATTCATAGATGATTAGGAGAAATTAGATTAACAATGTATATTGATTTATTATACTTTAACAATATAAGATTTAGAATTCATCTTTATCCAAATTCAAGTGTGGATAAATTGATTAAGACCTAATCCTAATAACCAAATATTTGTGTATAACCAACTATGTGCATGATTTATTCATGTTATTGAAATAGAAGATATTGTAACTTTTAATGAATCAAATGAAATGGTTTGGTTGAATGAAGTGTAAATAGATATTCAATTTGAGGCTAGACTCATGTATATTTGATATGCAATTACTTTAAAAAATAATTTCAAATTCCAACTAAGAGTAGTGGAGTTTTGTGAAGCAATTAAAAATCTAGGACCTTCTTGGTTCTATAGGTGGTTCATAATGATAGATAAATTCATTAGGCTACTGTTCATTCCAATAGAGGTATCAAAAGTCACCATAGATCACCATAGAAGGTGACTAGGGGCACGGCTCTTTGCTAAGCTCTACTCGGTATTGTTTTGTTAAAGGTTTGTACTTGTTGGTTGTTGCCCCATCTCGATAGGCCAAGTGATCACTCTCTATAATCTATGAGGCTAGATTTGGACAACAATGCAAATGCTTTAACTAAAGAAGTTGTTGGTACATTTTGAGCACTCTCTATAATCTATGAGGCCAGATTTGGATAACAATACAAATTCTTTAACTATAGAATTTGTTGGTATATTTTTTTTAATCTATGCATGAGGCGTGGATTAAGTAATTGGTACAAATAGATTTAATGTATGGATGAGGTGTGGATTCAATGTTGTTCATAGTCATTTCACAATAAAAAATTATTAAGATATATATTGTTAATGTTAGTCAAGTTAAGAAGTCTTATTCTTTCTACTTAGTAACATGACATGAAGATTTTTTATTGATTATTTTGTTTATATATAAAATGAATATTTTATCATGATAGTTTTATACTCTATAAATAACATTTATTTTATTCTATCTAAAAAGGGAAAAGACAAGAAAAACCTAGAAATATTAATAATTTTTTTCAGAATGGTAGTAAATTTTCATTACTCATTTGTGTTGTATGTTTATGTGTTATTTTTCTGTTATTTGTTTTATGTTTTATTTTTCATTTTATTGGCATTGTAGCTCTTAATTTTTCCATTATCTTAAAAAGATAAAGACAAGACAAATCTAAAAATATTAATAATTCTTTTTCCAAATGATATTAAATTTTCATTATTGATTTCGTTTATATGTTTATGGTTTGTTTTTTTAATATTTTCTTGAAGCTTTATTTTCTTTATTTAATTTCCCTTAATCCTAAAAGAAAAAGACAAGAAAAACCTAGTAATATTAATAACAAGTTCCAAAATAGTAAATAGTCATTAGTGATTTAGATTTTGTTTCCATGCATTAATTTGTTTTTTAATAATTTCATTTACAATTTATTTTTCTTTCTATAATTTACCTTTTATCCTTCAAAAAAAATAAAAAATAACAATAAAAAAATAAAAATATTAATAACATTTTTTCCAAAATAATAATAAATTATCATAAAAAAATTAATAACTTCTATTTAAAAAAAAATAAAAATTATACTTATTATAGGTTTCTATTTTTCTTTTATTATATTTTTATTTTTCAATCTACTTACATCGATCTAAAGGTTAAATATTATGACTTGGTTATATGCTTTATGCGTTATTTTTCATTTTATCGTTTTCTTTTCCCTTTATTATTAGCATCGTAGCTTTTCAGATTCAATATATATACAATATTCGGAGACACAGCAAGGCAGAATACAGTATACGAAGAGATTTTGCTGGGGAGAGTATGTTATTCAAAGAGATATCTGCCTGGTGAGTTGAGATATTATCTAACTGTTTCATTGTTAGGTGTCATTACATTTATTTCTATGGTTAGCTGTCATGCATTGTTTGCAAGGTGTTATAGTTGGTTCAAGTTTACTTCAGTTGACTGGAGTGTCATTTATTGTTAATGTTCCTTTTATGTAATCTATTTAAGTCTCTTGAATATTGAGAATAGCAAACTCTCCTCCACAAATTCTCTTAGATTCTTGTGAGAGAAACCTGTGAGAGAGTACGTTATTGAAAGAGGTTTCTGCTGTCATAAAAAAACACGCGGTTATGGACTGGATTTTCAGGATTTTCACGTTATGCCAGGATGAAGATCCTCGTTTGTGTTTTAATAACATTATTGAGCTTTAGGGGTGTGTCCTTGACTTTATATAAAAAAAATTATCGGGTATTCAATTTATTTTGCACAGACTATTTTCTCACATGCCTGCAAAAACACTAATATGATACAGTAACCCTTTTATTTGGCTGATAATGCAGAGATCGTTGGGAGAGAAATTAATGATAAACAAACCACGTCTTCGTCGGAAAGTCGTGGCCCCGCTTTTTTTTGTAATCTTTCGTTTCTGAGTCCATGTTTTATCTGCAATCTTTGATATTAAATACACAATATATTATGTAAATGTGCATTGGATTGGATAAAATATATTGGTGTACAATTGAATGGTATAAACTGCTGTTACAGGTGATGGGAGAGGGTAGAAGCGAGGTTACTAGTGGCTCCGGGCCGCCATCATGTCTCAAGAAATGCGGGGCGTGCAACCCTTGTAATCCTGTGCAGTGCACCATCACTCCAAAACTGCAGTGCATTCAAAAACGTGTACAGGATTACTATCCCGTGGTGTGGAAATGCGAATGCGGCAACAAAATATTTAACCCCTGAAACTACCAATCAGCCTCGTATTTCACCGCTCGCAAAACCGTTCGACTCACCGCCACCTTTTGCAGAAATCAGAGCCCATGCAATACATGTCTTTATGTATGAAATAACGAATTTTAGCTTTTATTATAAATCAGTTATACAGAACTTGACGACTAATGGGTCCATTTGTTTTGCTTAACTGTTTTGTCAGTTTATTTTATTTTTCTTTCACCTTCAATGAATTTTGTTGTGGCCTTTTAAGTAAATGAATATTTAAATTGGATTTTTGATTCATGATTAAACATGACAATGTAATAATATTTATTTCTTAAACATGGTAACTCAAATTTTTAGTATTATATTAATAGTAGTATTATATTAATAGGTATTGAATTATTTGATGATTATAATTTTTGTATTTTATCATGTAGGAATAGTTTGCTGTGAGTAAATGATTTCAATTTATTAAATGATTTCAATTTATTAAAGATAAATATAAGTTTTCATTTATTTGTGGTAACTGAAATTTTAATATTATTTTAATAGGTTTTAAATTATTGAGTGATGATGACTAAATGATTTTATTCCAGATAAATATAAGTTTTGATTTATATGATAATTCAAATTTTGGTATTATGACAATGGGTTTCAAATAGTTGGGAAGATAATTTTTAAATATGATTTCAATTTTTTTAAACAGATAATTAAAGTTATTTTTTTTCACAAATCATTCCAAGTTATTAAATATAAATTTTAAGTGATTTGTTTGAAACAAAATTTTGAAATAATTTTCTCCATTATCATAAAATATCATTCACTTCAATGTTTGCATAAAGTGGTCATTATTTAATTATAAATGACCTATTACATTTATTTTTTAAAATAATTTAAATATAAATTTTATGTAATTTGTTTGAAATATTTTTCTCCATTATCATAAAATATCATTCAGTTCAATATTTTCATAAAGTGATCACTATTTAATTGTAAATGACCGAATTACATTTATTTTATAAAAAAATTTAATTAAAAAAAATTAATGTCACTATTTAGTTATAAATTTCCTATTATACTTGGAAGTTTACGTCTATATATTTATCTAATAAAACAATTTAATTAAAAAGAAGTATGAGTATTTAGATATTCACATTCACACTAGAATATTATGTTGTTAATCTTTTTATTTCTAAATACTATATATAATGCATGAAGATTATGTGATATTATCATGATAGAATAAAAGTTAAAAGAAAAGAATTAAAAATTAAAATTGAAGAAAAGAAAAAAAAGTGTTTAATTTAATATTATTACTAGTTAATAAAAATATATTAATAGTGCATTATAATTTAGTATAAGCAAGATCTTGTAACATAACATAATATTTAAAAATAATAAAGTAATAACTATATTAACACATTGAAATATAGTAATAACAAAAAAATTAATGCCATTTCCATGATATTTATATTGCATGATGTGTAATTCATTCTATATTTATTTTGATGTGTGTGTCACAGAACTATAATATCTCAATGCTCAAATTAAATAACATAATTTTATAGTCATCATGAGCTAAACTCGAATTATAGCATTGTGAAAAGGATAATTGGAGGATGAAAAATTTATTGTATATGGGTTTGGAGTAAAAAAATGTTCCTCTTTGAGATTCTTGACACGGATGTTATTTTATATGTATGTGAGGCATAGGGTTGCACTATATCCATTGTCACGTCTCCCAAACCCATTTTTTTTTTTCTATATCATGAGATTCTGTAATTATTTAGTAACATCCAATATACCTCATGGTTACTTCTCCTAAATTTCTTAACTCCTCTTCTATAAGTGGTTCATTTTACTCCGAATAAGGTTCAACATGTCTCTCTTAAGGTCTATATTCATAATAGGTCTATATTCATCACCCCTGTGATGAGTGCTACCCATATAACATAACTCAATATTCTCCGCTTTATGCGTCGATAACAATTATAGTTTTTATACTGAATCACCTACAATGCAGACTGTTATCCGGGGTTTAGATCCTTTTCAGTACTTACAGACATCCATGGAATACAAGCATTTCCATGAGGATTTTTGGGCTTGACCTCCCCTCTTCTCAGTTCATATAGTAGACTTATATATCTATATATTTTACTTTGTATTTCTCAGCTTTTCTGTTCAGGATGATCACTAGGCCCTTAATCAAACTTCCCAGTTTGCCGGCCTGCTAACATTTTCAATATGTTAAAGTTTCAGCATCGAGGTATAGATGTATGCCTCCTCTCATACATCTATCTCTACACAGTTAACCACCATTGCTCCACTACTTTCCCAGTAGTTTCTATGGATGGTAACCAGATGCTATGTTCATGGTATTTTACACATGCTTACAATCTTCCCTCACACAAACTTTTATTACCCAATAGATTTTTCAATAGGCTTTTTTCCCCCTTATTTGTCTGTTATAACCATTCAACATGTGTGACACTATGGTACAGATTCAACTGTTCCATGGGAAAACTAGGAAACAGCTCCTCTTGCTTCACTCCAATGGAGGGAGAGAATACTGAACTGGATAGTTTAGAATCCCTAGTGTTAGATCCTCGTACTTAGTTAGGATTCAACTGCTACCTCCATATGTGTACCATTACATTTAATAGAATACTGTAAATTCTAATTTTTACAATTCTTTCCATTGTAACACAGCTGAGGGTTGTTGTTCCCTACTTTCTGTTATTGATCACAGCGAATTCTGTGCCATCAGTATTGTTATGATAGATTTAGTTGTTTGGAACTTAATGTTCATGGTTACTGGTTTGTTAACATATTCTGTTTATACATACAGAAATTAAATACTCCTTTAAAAGATAGCCATCTATACCTATACACAGTTATTATATTGGCTGCTCAATTGATCTATCATCTCAAACCTCATTATTTCAATGTACTCATCTCTACACCCAACCGTTTGTCTCTACTGTCAATAGTTGTAGTTGCAATTACATAAGTTACTGAACCATTAATCCATCTAACAGTTGCATAATGCAACATAACATAACAATTCATACATTCCATAATGTACTATAACATCACAATTTCATAAATTGCATAAAGGAATATAACATCACAATTTCATAAATTGCATAAAGGAATATAACATCACAATTTCATAAAACAGGGATATGTTTAACACCGACTTACAGATATCTCCAAATTTATGCATGCACACCTCTACTATGACCAGTCCTCCCAACCTTAGAATCCTCTTTATCTCCCATGATTCACCCCCGAGCAGAGATCCTCCCCAGAACAGACTAGCCTCAATCTGTTCTGGAGCAGCTTATTTAAGCTGTGCTTTCCCCAAGCCTGTTTCCAATTCTGCGTCCAGAATTTCAGGATGCTTTATTCCTGTTTAGCCTAGGCTTCCCATTCTGGGACTCTTTAAAGTTGCTTTAAGCTTTTCCTCACCTTTTCCAGCTTTTTCTCACCTCTTCCCAACTACTCCTCTTCATTGGGGAAATTTAGATTTTTCCTCAAAAATCTAAATTAGAAATAATTTCTTTCAAGGATTTTTGAAAGATTTGGGGAAAGTCTTTTTTTTCCTTTTCCATCACTTCATGGATTAGGCATATGATCTCATTTTCTCATCTGGTCATAGTGCATACATAATATTTTATTTATTTTTCATAATTAAATAATTAACCACATCCACACAATAATCATCCACTGGGGTCCACTCCCCTTTGGATTTATGTTCAAATGTCTCATTTGAAAAGCATAGAACTTGGGGGTGTTACATCCATATAATCATGTATGTGAGGTGTCCTGTTGCAGTATATGAGTGGAGGAAGATGTAGATGATGCGTAGTCTTGGGTGGACTATTATGGGATAAAAAATGATATCTTGTGAGAAAATAAGGATAATATTAAATTTATTATTACTTGCAAATTTAAGGATAAATTGTGGGATGATAAGGACCTAGAGGGGAAAAGGAAGCTAAGGTATTATAAGGAGAAGATCAACCACACCATTTCTAACCAAAATTATCTCTAGTGACCTATAGTAAGAAGAAAATGAAAAGAAAGCATAAGAACTAATTCTCATGAACTTTGGAGTGAAACTGGATGTTGGTCTATTCTAAAAACAACCTAGGAAGAAATATTTTGTAACCTTTTCCATACTAAGAGGGTTCAAGATGAAAATAAATTTCATTTAGATTGTTTATCTCTTACATCTATTATCATTTTCAAAACATTTGCAACAACTCCAACCTTCTTGACTTGTTAAGTCAACAAGCTATAATGATCTTGGAGTACTTATTTCTCTTCTTTTATGATCATGATAGACATAAAATGTGTAACATACATCATTATAACCATAAAAATAAAAAATTTGTTTACAAAAATTACACTTACATTTACATCCTATTTTTATTTTTACATTGGCATTAGTATTGTCAATTCCACGCAAGACTTAACAAGTGTCATGCATTTAGATAATATATGTCCCGCATTTAATAACATATTTCAAGCATTTAAGTTTAATACATTATATACACAATAGATGAATTTTAGTAACGTTAATTCCTGGCTTGAATTTTTTGGCTTGAATTTTTTGGAGCAATCAACCAGTCAACCACCATACGACCTTAACTAAATTCATTGTATGCATGTTTATTGCAATCAATTTGTAATTTAATGGTTAATCCTTTTCCATACGGTGAATCTGGAAGTGCTGATGGCTATTCAGTTTGGTTTGTCGATGTTAACGCCACTACAATGGACATATGGCGAATTCTCTGCCCTTGATCTCATGTTTCGGCCTCCAACGGTGGAAAAGAATTAGGGTTACGGTAATTACCCTATTCCTAATAACCTCTTTCATTTCTTCTCGGTCATTTCGACCCTTGATCCGTTGGAGAACCTCTCTGCCTCTGCAACAACCCATTAGGGTTTCCTCCGCTGTTGACAAATTTCCGGCAGCCAAAAGCATGGTGATTATTTACAAGTTTATTTTGCGTTTCTTGCTACTATTGCTTACCACGCCATAAGTCTCCTCGCGCGAGCATATGTCGTGTTATATTTTTTCTTTGTTCCATAGTTAATTTCACAAGTTTTGTTTTTACGACTATCATGAATTCAATCTCGTTTTTGGTCTTAAGCTCTAATGCTTTTCCCTTAGGCCACCGTAGTGATTTTGGGCTCTAGAGAATAAAGACTCTTTCCTCAACTGGGCGAGCTCCAGCAAATCGATCATGAAACCCTTACTATATTCTTTTTTTTTGTTTGCACAAGAATCTCTTGTATTTGTCTTGAGCTCAAATAATATTCATACCTTCAATTTATTGGTAACACTTACAGGATCTGCTTCTTATACTTCGGCGATAAACTTATTACAAGTAATTTTGTAGCACGGTATAATAATTTTATTCTAAAACTCTCTAGGATTTGAGGCTAGTTGTTTACTGATTTCTTTCACAATTACTTTGTTCGCAGGTTTGTTTGTTGTTTCTTTTGTAAGCATGCACTCCATGAAGTTCACTCATCATTTCTCTAACTTCTTTCAGCTCTGTCAGGTACCCCTTTGTTGTGAACCACTTTTTCCTAGAAAATTTTGGCTTGTGGAGGGTTTATGACTCGCTATAGAGTTTTGTTTTAAATTTGTTATCAAAAATGTTAACTCTTTATTTAAGGCCAATACCCTATATGGGCATGCTGGGTAGTTTTATGTAACAATTATTCTTTTAACTTTTTCTTATTCAGACTCATATATATATATATATATATATATATATATATATATATATATATATATATATATATATATATATATATATATATATATATATATATATATATATATATATATACTTTTACACTTGCTGGAATATAAGCTTTGGATTTTATTGAATGTTTCGGTTGTAGTCTTATTACAAATCCTTTCCTATATTTTTCTTATACACAGCAGAATATATTTATGATTATGATTTCTTGTTTACCCTATTCGATTCAGGATATAAATATACTTTCTTTACTGGGTTAAACCCATCGCAAGTACATTTGGTTGTTTTGGACAGTAATTACCTGTAAACCTTAACTAAGTTTTTGGGTGTATTCTTCTTCGTAACGATTTATAGTCATCATTCTTCTACAAAGGTTTTCTAAGCCTGAGTTGCTTACTGTTATAGTGATAAATTTCTTGAATATATTTATATTTGCATATACAGTGTGGCGTTTTTGGAAATTACACAGTAATTCTTATTTATGTCTAAAGAATTAAATTTTGTATCTTTCATTTTTATCTTTGTTACATTTATCAATATTTAAGCAAAACCCTGCTACTCAGGTATTTTGAAAGAAAAACTCTGCAGACCATTTCTGTCAATTCTAGAGTTGATAACTACAATGTTGGTTATAATTTTCAGATAAAGCTTTGAGTATGTTTTACTTTAATTCAGATAAAAAATATTAACATTCTCGATTCTTTTTCTTTAAGCTTAAACATGAAAATGGTTGGACCATTATGTTTGTGTTTAAACTCTTTGTAGGGAACGACCAACTCAGAACCTTCATCTTGAGGGTACTGAGTTAACAGTTCCCTGTCTCACTCTGTAATGTCCCTGAATTGCTGCTTTTTAAAATAGGGTAGTTAAGAACTTTAAGGGTCAAAGTGGACCCGAAATAAAATATTGAGGATGCATATATTTTATTAAATTAAGTTAATAAAATAAAATCAAAATTAATGTGCACTGACTAGATTGAGATTTGAGACCTAGAAACCCAATCCATGAAGATGGATAAGGTTGTAATACTTTCCTAGACTTCCAGAAATCCTTCGAAGGAATAAAGTAAGATACTAAAATTATATTTGGAGATAAATATCCAAATACTTCAATAAAGAGGAAATTATTGGGAAGAGGTGGAATAAAGCTTGAAGAAGAAAACCTAGCTTTAAAAGTACCTTTGTGGAAGAAACAGAGGGAAAGCGTAGGCAAACAGAAATACAACATTCTGAATTAACTGGACGCAGTTAAGGGAAACAAGTTGAGGAATGAATGCTTATATAAGAAGATTCAGGATAGATAAGGGTTTATCTATAACTGGAGAAAAATATCTCTGCTTGGGGGTGAGCTATGGAGAAAGAGCTCTAAGGTTGGGAGACAACTAGTCAAACCTAAGTGGTATGCAAATTAAAATTTGAATGCTCCTTGAGTTAATTTAGAACGTTGTGATGAATTACTGGAAATGATAAAGTAGCCATGTTAGTATTCAAATTCTGAGTTTAAGTATAGTTATCTTTTGTTGGTCTGTACATTTAACAGAAATCACTATAGAGGAAATAGTAACATATGTATAGTGGCACAGACATACTCTGTAGAGGACCAACTCTCAGAGTGTCTAAAACCCAGTGATGGGTTTAGATCTGAGGTTAGGTACCTCACAAAAAAGTGATATTCCTGTAATTTAGTGTTTTATTATTTTGTTAGTAAATTTTACAGGTTATTTAGGAATGAATGCTAAATACAAAGTGGCATACTGAAACGTAACATGTAGATACTTATATCTAAAGACATGCAATATTTTATAATTAGATATTTCTTTACCAGCTAAAGAAAAACAAACCAGAATTGAAATTAGTAAGGACATGCATATATCGGAACCGGGTTTTTATGTTGAAAGCAGAAAATGAAATTAACTGAGAAGGGAACACAGTCTAATATTTTAGTTAACTAGAAGAATATAACTGGAATGAGTTATATTTTATTCTAGAAGCATTTTATTTCCAGCATTTTAAAAAGGCTATGAGATGTGATTTTCCTGTTCTATACTTCAATAAAGAAACTATTGTTTACTAATTATACTAGGAAATTATCATTTAAAGTTAAAATTTGGAAATTAGATGATTCAATATTCACTTACCAGAAACATTTGGCACAACTATAGAACTGAAATACTAAACAACATTAGCTAACAATATATTACAGTATACATAAATATAAATATAGAATACATACATTGGGATTATTTATTTGAAGAGCATACATATATACATGTATATGGAATGAATTCTTCACATGAACCAAATAGAAAAACTATTGCTAACAATAAAGGAAAATTATATTAATACGATATTAAAGTATAACTGTAAATTTCTAGCTTACTGAAGGATAAAACCACAGTCCAATTTTCTGACAGCAAAAATCCTAACTGAACAATTTCAGACAGTACTATAGTATACATATAGATTTGCAAATAGTTACATTGCAAAGTTCTAGGGACTAAGTCCCATAAGAGAATAAAATGGGAAATATCCGTAAGGAGTCATAAATGAACTCCTGTTCTTCAACGAAACATGAATACCAACCTGAATAAGACAAGGGAGTCAAATTAATGTTGGAGAAATTGAAGGACAAAAACATTCCATTACGAACACCAGGGTACGCAATTACCTGAAAACAAGAAATCCAATGGAAGTTAATACTAGTGGAAATTTTAAATAGAAAAAAAAAAATAAAAAAATTTGGAGGTGTGACACATGTAACAATATCAGTACAATACTCCTCACAAGTACTCAGTACTGTCCCCAAAAGTTACACACAAACTAGCTCAGTTTTTGAACAAATCATGGGTTCAAAACTCCTCCACTATTTGCCTCCCTCTACTACACGATCCAAGATGAGAGAATGGATTGAATGAATTCAAATTCCCTTAGCTTTAACTGCGCAATCCTCATTGGCAATCTCCTCCAATGATTGTGAAAATCTCATGCACACTATAGTCACAACTAATAGTAGACTCCACCCTTTCACCCACCTCTAACACTGGTCTCCATTGAACTGTCCATGCACTGCTGTTAATTGATGTGTTCTTTAGTTGAATAATGAGTTAATAATTAGTGAATTAATTAATAATTAATTCACACCACTCATCACTAGTGTATTTATCAGTTAGACTAAATACAACTAGTTCAACTAAGTTAAACCGAACACAACTCCACCAACTGTCTCATCAACTCTACCAAACTCTGCCACTTGAGTCCTAACTGAAGTCAACCATGCAATAGCTCAACTAACCCTTAGGAAATTCGAATTTCCTTTTGCCAGCTACATGTGCCACATCTGTAGCTCGAACTGAAATGCTCCAAGAGGATAAGATAATGTTTATAGTCTAAATATTATTAAGGGTTAATAATATTTGACTGTTCTATTTTTAGACAGGCAGTCTAAAAATAGATTTCGACCTGCATGTCTAAAAATAGATGTCCATCTATTTTTACCAACTTGACCAATCATCCAAGAATAGCATCCCGCAACTCCTAGACTATGTCTAAAAATAAACGTAGTCTAAAAATAGACTTTTCGACAAAAATCACATGTCTGGTCCCCACCTAGTTTAGGTGATCACTTTCCAACTAGGATCAGGAAATATGTTTTACGAGGCCTCCTTCACTATTTCTTGTTGCCATTTTCAACACTCCCTCTCAACAAGAAAGGACTGTCTTTGCATGCGACATGCAACTCCATGCATTCACCCTGCAACCTTCACAAGCGCCATGCAACTCCATGCATGCGACATGAAACTCCATGCATTCGCCATGCCCCCTTTTCATGAGCCATGCAAACTCATGCATGCACCATGCAACTCCATGCATGCGCCATGCACCCTTTGCATGCAACATATTCGAAACTGAATAGGCTCCAAACAACTCAATCAGTCTGATGCATCTATCATCAAAGTCTTCGACTTCTGTTGGTACCAACTACACATGTCATCAGAAACCACTGCGCTGTTGAAATCTTGCACCCATGCACTCTGAACTTGCTGTCAACTCTAATCCGTGCTCCAGTATCCGACACTGTCACTTTGATCTACCTGCATCAATCCAACTGATCATGCTACTGATGCTCTGTGGGCACCTCGTAGCCAGGTTCAATTCATGAGATCCACACCATCTCAAGAATCCTACCCAGAAATCTCCTCTTGGGATTAATGATGCATGTCGCCCCACCTCTCACCTGGTGGTATAGCTTCATGCACTCCCTCTGCCCATCTGGCACGAAATTTCTCTGCATGAGTGGTCTCTCCCACTCCATGATCCTCTTGTGGCTGCTCCACACCCCGAGGTTCACCTTCACCTGCATGCAAAACTTGCTCCCTCTCAAGCATTAGTTGCATGTCTTTCTCCCGCTTCCCAATAGTAGGAAGCTCCGTAGAAATCCCATCTACTTCAAGTCTGTAGAGATTCTTTGCCCGAATCCCAACCTTCTTAACTTGTCCCGTTGCCTTGTGCCGAAGGAAAACTTTTCCTTCTCTGAAGACAACTTCATACCCTTTATCCTCTAACATTGCGACTGAGATTAAATTCTTTGTTAGACCTAGTACATGCAATACATTTTGTAAAAGAATGAGTTTACCTGACTCCCTCTGAAAGGTTATGGTACCAATGCCGGTCGCATTGTATCGTCCACCGTCGCCCAACTCAACATGCATCTGGAGATATTTCTCCACCAAGTCACTAAAAAGATTCACATCTCCCGTGA
Source organism: Pinus albicaulis (assembly GCA_034641835.2). Taxonomy (NCBI): domain Eukaryota; kingdom Viridiplantae; phylum Streptophyta; class Pinopsida; order Pinales; family Pinaceae; genus Pinus; species Pinus albicaulis. The sequence continues at coordinate 134,036 of JAXQQM020088088.1, forward strand.
TGTGAAAGGAAGCGCCACTATCAAAATACCACCCCGATCCCAATGCACTAGACACCATGCATGTGATCAATGAGAAATCCAGCTCAAATTGCGAGGCAAGAGCCTCACCAGCTGCAGCTCTCGCAGCCTACTTGTTCTTCTTCTTATGTGGACAATTCATGGCGTAATGTCCATGATCGTGACAGTGAAAACACTTCACTGTGGACATGTCACGCTCTTTACCATCCGCACCGGATTGAGAAGCATTCTTCTTGCCCTTCCCCTTCCTTGATTTGGCAGCTAAAGCGCAGTCTTCTTCATCAGATGCCTTTGATGAAGATCCGTCCCTGGTACTCCGCCTTATCTCCTCTTGCACAAGATCCGACCAAAGTCGCTCCCATCCTGGCAATTTCTCCCGACCAAAGTCGCTCCCATCCTGGCAATTTCTCCCGACCATTGACACTATCCTGATATGCATGCCAACTTTTCGGAAGCCCGAGGAGAGCCAAGCTCACCAGTTCTTCATCCTCCACACTAAATCCTACACTCCCAAGTTCATCCCTGCAGTGGACAAACATTGTCAAGTATACTGGAATAGTGTCATTCTTCTCCATCTTTATTTTCCTAAGTTTATCCTTGAGTGCCAACTTCCTTTGGTCACTCTTGCTCTGGAACAATTCTGTCAAATATTTCCACATCAAGAATGGAGAAGCTTTACCATGCAGGCTAGATACTATGTGATCCTTCATACCCTCCAACAGAATCCTTCGACACCTTGCTGTCTTCTTTTGCCATGCTTCAATCACAACAGCATCCGTAGAAGTAGGCTTTGGAATTTCTTTCTCTATGAATTCCAACAGCCCATTGTCATCTATCACTGCCTCCATCCTGTCTTTCCATGCAATATAATTCGAGCTGCCTTCCAAGGCATACTCCAATCGCAATCCGACGAAAGACATCTTTGCTTTTGACACCAAGAAAAACAATTCTGCAATTCGAATTCCAACAGCTCCGAACTCCACCGCTTCCGATCTAAAATTCGTGAGAACAAATGATTTCTATACGTAGATCGAATGTAGGAATTTATCGGATATATCACCTTTTCGTAGAAAGGATGATCCAAAGAGCACTGCCCACCATGACTCGTTCACCAAATAATTGCAATCACCGTAATAGATCTTTGACAATTAATTTTGCTCCGATACCATGTAGAAATTTGTTGAATAATGAATATTTATTCACCGAGATTAACCTGATCATACAAAAATTCGATTTTCTACATAACACATAATCTCTTCTACAAATTAATGATCACATGCGGAAAATAAAACAAGCGGTAGAACATCAATTCACACACATAGAACGCAGCATGTATGGGAAAAGCTTATAGTTGAAAACCCCCAGCTATATGTATCATATAAATGGATGAGAAACATGTAACTTTACACAATAAAATATTCCTCACAAGTACTCAGTACTGTCTCCAAAATCTACACACAAAAATAGCTCAGTTTGAACCGATCACGGGTTCAAAATTCCTCCAATCGTTTGCCTCATTTCTTACCGGCATAATCCAAGATGAGAGAATGGATTGAATGAATTTGAATTTTTGGCTTCTTTAATCAAGCAAGTAATCCTCATTGTAAATCTCCTCCAATGATTGTGCAAATCTCATGCACAGCCATAGTCACAACTGATAGTAGACTCACCCTTTCACCCACCTCTAACACTGGTCTCCACTGAACTGTCCACGCATTGCAGTTAACTGATGTGTTCCTTAGTTGATTTATGAGTTAATAATTAGTGAATTAATTAATAATTAATTCACACCACTCATCACTAGTGTATTTTTCAGTTAGACTAAATACAACTAGTTCAACCAAGTTAAACGGAACACAATTCCACCAACTGTCCCATCAACTCCACCAAACTCTGCCACATGAGTTCTAACTGAGTTCAACCATGCAATAGCTCAACTAAGCCCTAGGAATACCGTAATTCCTTCTGTCAGCTGCATGTGCCACATCCAAGCATCAAACTGAAGTGCTCCAAGAGGATAAGATAATGTTTATAGTCTAAATATTATTAAGGTTAATAATATTTGACTGTTCTATTTTTAGCCCGGCATTCTAAAAATAGATTCCGCCCAATGTCTAAAAATAGAGGTCCATATATTTTTACCAACATGACCAATCATCCATAAATAGCATCCTGCAACTCATAGACCATGATCCATATGTCTAAAAATAGACATAGTCTAAAATAGACTTTTCGACAAAAATCACATGTGTGGTCCCCACCTAGTTTAGGTGATCACTTTCCAACTAGGAATAGGAAAGATGTTTCCCTGTTGAGGCTCTTCATCAAGCTGTTGCCATCATCAACATTGGTTCGGTTGGAGAACGATAGTGGAGTGAACATTATGGAACTGAGCTTCTGCGGGGTAAACCCAACACAGTCAAAAGCTCATCTATGATACGAAATTTTAAAAACACCGAGTCGGTATAATAGCTATGAACGAAATGTCAAGAGAAGCATATAATTAATTAAGACAATATTAGAAACCTATTGTTGGGCCACTAATTTGCTTTATTATTATCACTTCTTAACATCAATTTCATCCATTTATAATATTATTTTATCACATTATTTATCATAATTTATTATATAATTCCATTTCATAATTATTTATTCTCTTTTGGATAAATAATACTTGTTCTCCTTTATTTTAATAAATTAATGATTATTATGCATGACTTTGCCAATTAAGGTTTACTAATGAATTCGTTATAAAAAAAATCACTATTTTAGCCTCCAAGATCTCTTCCATATTGCGGAATTGACCTTCAGATGTTAATTAAATATTCCAACTCATACATTCACTGGAATTACAGGAGACAATTTTGCCTTTAACAGTTTGGGCAAACGAAGAAGAATTTTGAAAATATGAAACATGGGTTTTGTGAAGAACGAACCAAGTTAGTTTTTCCATGAGAAGTTTTTCAAAATTCAATATTGATTGAGATAATACAGGGTTCTTCAAAGGACAAATTTGCATATTTTCTGTCGTGGCCATTTCCCAAAATTGCCCCAATTGTAATTGCCAAATTCTACTTGTGCTAGCTAAATCATGATGGAAAGATCTTTCAGATCTCATCTTGCTTATTGAGATTATGTAATAATTTTATTTTCCCTTTGTTTTTATATTTAAAAGGGCACAAATCAGAGAGAAGGGAAATATAGAACGCATAGGATAAGGCATAGAGGGTTAAGCAAGAAGAGACAGATTTGTAATGACAAGCTGTTCAATTAATTGAATGCACAATGTTTCTTTGTTCCATTTGTAAGCTATGAGTTTTCCGCAGCCCTGATCAAAGAGTTGGGCCCACTCTGCGATAAGGTGCTGCGTATTTCCTATGTGTTGTTATTTCTATTTCATGTTTTGTATAATTTGCAATTGCTGTGATAGTAGATGTATTTGCTGATACTCTTATTGCTATGAAAGCATTATAAGCTTTACAATTTATTTCTTCCATTTCTTTATTGCTGTTATAATGATTGTTTCTTTGTTTAAATTATCGAAACCACAATTAATATATAATTATGCTATTTTCATCTGCACATACTGTGCACGTTAGCCTTGCAATAACCAAACACACCCGGATTGATAATTAATGTTGGAAAGGGTTTGAATATTCATTCACACTTGGACACCAACATTTTGGTGTTGTTGTCAAGGAGGCTAACAAAGGTGAAAAGAAAAGATTCATATTGATCTAAGGATTAATCTCTCATCCTCAGGAGGGAAATGCTACCTTGCTCTAGGTTCTCAGCATAGTTGTTCTAATTTTCTTTTTTATTGATTTATTAGGAACCAATCTCTCGTCATACGGAGGGAAATGCTACCCTGCTCTAGGTCCTTAGCATAGTTGTTTTATTTTTCTTCTTTTTTATTGATTTCTTAAGAATTGATCTCTTATTCTAGGGAGGGAAATACTACCCTACCCTAGCTCCCGAGCGTTCATCGTTTTCCTTTGATTTTTTTCTGTTGATTTCTTAGGGCCTAATCTCTCATTCTGGGTAGGGAAATGCTACCCTGCTCTAGGACTTGAGCTTGATTTACTTTCTTGCTTTCTTTGTTTATATTTAAACACCTAATCTCTCATCCTGAGGAGGAAAATTTCACCCTGCTCCAAGTCCTGAGCTTTAAGAATTGTTGAATTTTTGTTCCTTCCTCCGGTTCTATGACCAGATATATAAACAAAAAGCCAGAGGAAGACCCCCAAAACTCATAGGATGAGGTCAAGAAAGGAATCATCAACACAATCTGGAACCGAGTCAAGGAACTTCACGATGTGAAAAATATGGGAAATTAGGACTATATTGAAGACTGGTTTCACTCTGTTGTTTGCTCGTAAGATAACTTTACACTTCATCAACTCTTGGCAACATCCTTAACAGGGAAGTTGGTATCTCATACCCGTATATTTATTAACATACATTTTTGAAATACGTTTATGTGCATATTTGAGGCATTATTTAAAAAATGTATTCACCGGAACTACCCTTATATGTGATTATATTTTATTTTCCAAAGTAGAGTAGTGTAGTGTATAATATCAAATGAATAAAGGCATAAATAAATAGATTTCTTTAGATATAAAGATAGTTAATTTTATTGCAACATGCGTGAAAATTAACACCGATGATCAACATTCAAATTTATTTATGTATGTAGATGAATTATATTTAAAATAAAATTTATGACCAAAACAATGACAGGATGTCTAGTAGGCAGCTAAGGAACAGAGCTGGGAAAATCCGTTTTTGGAGGCTTAAATGACTAGATTTTTGAAACATGTTTCTATGGTATGTTCAACTATGATTCTAGTTTACAACACAATTTTAATCACTTTATTTCGATATAGTATGAGGAAGTTATGACCAAAATACTAACTTATTATCATAAATCAGCACTCTTGAAACTCTGTTTTTTCAACTGTTCACTAGCGTATTTGACCCACCAATTATTATTTCCTTCAAAACTAGTTTCTATCGGAGATACATAAATCAATCTAGTTTAATATTCAATTTGAATCGGTTCAATCTATCATCAAATGAAAATGTTATTCTTGAAATATCAATTGTTTGTCTGTGTAAGAAAATTGAAAATAACTCTAGTATGCAGGTTGTTCTAAGAAAATTTATCATACCATTACATGGAATTTTTAAAAAATGTTTCAGTCATAAACATATCTCTAAATTAACTTTCATTTGTCTTTGGAATCACTCAAATTGGACGAAAAAAGAAGAAGTTATCATTGAAACACTGCTGGTTAGTATGGTTGGCCACCACTCTCCCGCAAGTAATAAACTAATTTTACTTTGTTATTTTTTTTTTCCCATGGATTTGTTTTATAGAGTAATTACTTGTTTTTTTTTCATATTTCTTGGATTCGGAGAGCCTGATCACCTCTCTTCTTCCGTGATTTCATGTTTAATTGTAGGTAGACACTCATTGTTTGTAGGTCCGAGGAGAATAAATGAGGCTAATTTATGAACAAGTGATTCTTGAAGACAATGATAATGAAATAAAAAAAATTGATTTCTATTTGAAGGTCCAAGTCATTTCTGAAAAAAAACATTTTTCCAGTTATTCACCATTCACAAACAACATTACTGCAACAAAAAGCATAATCATAGTAACTTAAGTTACTTATTTTTTTTCAAGAAACAGTCGTTTATTTTCTGATTTATCTTATGAAAAATAAAAGGAGTAAGTTCTTAAGTTTCATGATGTTTTTACTCTGGATGTTGCTACTTAGGATTTTCTTGCTCCATAGATGCTGATACTCCGTAATGTTGTTACTCCTTGGTCATTGTTACTCCGGATGATGCTACCCAGGATGTTGTTACTCCTCCGATGCTATTACTCTGCGATGATGTTACTCCGCAATGTTGTTACTCCTTGGCTGCTGTTACTGCGGATGCTACTACTCAGGATGCTACTACTCCTATGATGCTGCTACTCAGTGATGCTGTTACTCCTTGGATGTTGCTACTCCGTGATGTTGTTACACTGGATGTTGCTACTTTCACTGTTGTTACTCCGGATGCTGTTACTCGTACTGTTGTTACTCGCACTACTATTACTTCAGATGTTGTTACTCACACCCTTTTACTTCAGATGTTGTTACTCACACTAATGTTACTATGGATGCTGTTACTCACACTAATGTTACTCTGGATGTTGTTACTCACAATGTTGTTACTCACTCTGTTGTTACTCGCACTGTTGTTACTCCGGATGTTTTTAGTCACACTGATGTTACTCCGGATGCTGTTACTTGCATTGATGTTACTCCGGATGTTGTTACTCGTACTACTGTTACTCGCACTGTTGGTACTTCGGATGTTGTTACTCACACTGCTGTTACTTCGGATGTTGTTACTCGCACTGCTATTACTCTGGATGTTGTTACTTGCACTACTATTACTCAGGATGTTGTTACTCGCACTGTTGTTACTCCGAATGTTCTTATTGGCACTTTTGTTACTTCGGATGTTGTTACTTGCACTTTTGTTACTCCAGATGTTGTTAGTCGAACTGCTATTAATCCATATGCTGTTACTTGCACTGCTGTTATTCTAGATGTTGTTACTCCGTCGGTGATGTGAATCTATCATTGTTGTTACTCTGGAAAATATTTCCAAGTGTTGGATGTTGTTACTCCTAAAATTTTATAAGTGTCTGGAATTCTTACTCGTATGATGTTGTTACTCCTCCAATGATGTTACTCCATGGTAATATTTTTCTAAGTACTTGGTGCTATTACTCTAGTGTTTTTACTCTGCCAAGATAAGTCGCCAGGTACATCCTCAACCAACGCCATGGATTTATTTGGTGTTTTACTTATAACATGATCAACTATGACAGATGGCAGACATACTTTACTTTGGGGGGGGGGGGGTTCTATTTAAAAGATGATTATTATGGTAAGTCTTTTCAAGAATGATTCACTCTTAATTCCTCATTATTTTGTAAAGTGATCAATCCTCCTTCATGTCACCTTCCTAACATCATTCTTTTTCCCCTTTCCTTGTTATTACCTAAGTCATGGTTTTTGTTAGCTCAGTCACAACTATTGTTGTTGGCCAATTTTCACATTCAATTCAACATATGTAGGTCTTTCTAATTTTTTTTTTGATTCGATGAATGGAAAATACTTTTAATGGTCTAGGCCCTCTTTGACATAATTATTGGGTAATTAATTTACCTATTTTTATCTATGAACGTAATATTATTTTTAAGGAATAATTATGCAAAGATGATTTCATCATGTCAACTTTCAACTTTCCTAATTGGTCAAATCCTTGATCTTGTAAAATTTATGATGATGACCACGAAATTGTATTTAAATATTTCTGCCATTATCTAATGAATTGTTCCTCAACCCCAGTCTCAACAATGAAAATTATATTTATCAGCAGTCATTTCAAGGTTATTAGTTTTTGAGAATAAAAACTATCAAAGTTGAAAATAGTTATTACACAACTTTTTTCACCATCCCTAGCTCTTAAGGAGTTGACTTGTCACCCCATCTATTAAGTAATATGTTATTGATTAAAAAAAATATAGTTGAATTTTGAACATAAATGGTCAACTGGAGGATAGGAGGTCTCATCATGAGCCAACCTACCATTATCATAGGTCCTAATAAAGTGACATTACCACTACTGGTCACCAAGCCATGGTAATGGCCTTCGGTCATAAAATTGAAGGACAAGAGGTCTCATCGCGAGATGAATTTTTCACTTTTGTTAGCTCTTATGAATGGCATTGTTATTAAATGGTTACCATGCCGGAACAATGATATTTAGTTGACATATTAGTAAATTGAAAAGGATTTTTGCAACTATGTAATTATTTCTAATAGATGGGACAGTGACATCTCAATGGGTTAAAGAGGCGTCCCTGTCGAGGCTATGGAGCCTGCTAGCAGCAATGGCTATGCATATGGTATAGAAGTTAATTTAATACCATAATCTATTTGGTTACCTTATTTTCTCAAAGCTAATTTCCAATAAAGCTGACTGTTGCATATACAAGGTTTTCCAGAACTCATGGTTCATGGGGTATATTTATTCATTTCTTAGATGATCGTGGTTATGGTTTATATCTATTATTGAGTTATAAATATTTACTTTACATGTCAGGGATGAAAATTTTAGGATATTTGATATTTGACATTTGGTATCATCTAATCTATAATTTCTTTATTCTACAAGTATCATACATTTAACCAAAGATAGTTGCTTTCCCAATCGAACACCATTTATTCATATCTTAACCACACCACTAAGAGGCTTGATTCTGATCTTGAATCCCATGTAATTGGACAGGCCTTGAAAATCAAAGATTGAGATAACTAATTCTCTTAATTTTTGTGCTCATAACAACCAAAGCTTATATGTATATGGAATGCATCTTTTCCCTTCTTATCCACTATTATTCCATGTCATTCACAATATGATTATTTCATTTTTATATGTAATGAGGTAATTGAGGTGATGAATTACTGATTAAGGATACTCATGATATTTTTTATAGATGACAAGGAAACTAATCAGTTTGGTGGAAGGAAACCCTGCTATACTTTCTGATTACTTTTTTATCTTGCATGGCTTCCACCTTCCGCATCACTTTCAACATCATCTCTGCCTACATCAGCTTCAAAAAAATGTTAATCCATACATACCATTCCACATTTTTATGGAGGTAAAACTTGAGGTAAAATAGCATAAGGTTTTGATTTATTAAAATTTTAGGAGAATGTTATGAAAAATCATTGACCATTACTTACTCGTCTTTTTCAACCATTATTTCCCTTTCTTTACCACTTCCCATTTTTCAAAGAAAAAATATTTCAGTTTGGGGGAGTGTTACTTTCATTATCATGAACATGCCATTAATATTATTTATCATCCATTGATCTCATTATTCATTCTCAAAATCTCCCTTATTCCATGTTTTTATACACCAAACAAAGATTTAAGTCATGATTGTAGAGACCACCCCAATTTGTTTTCTAGTGTAGCATGAGGGCATGCTAATTCTCGAGTTTGGGGGAATGGTTGCTATGAATGAAGAATTATTTCTCATTTCTTCCTCATTTAAGGTATAGAATCCTAAAATTGATTTCTTTATATCCTTAAAACTATCAATTAGATTCTTTTGAATTGTCGACAACAAATGTATCATTAAACCCAAAAATTTTCAAGATAAACCAATTTCTTAATTCCAAAAAATCATGCATTATTAACAAAAATCATTTTGTTGATATATTGAAATCCATTTGTTTCATTGATTTGATTTTCGGATTGGAAAAGCTTTGATATACTATAAATTTTGTTACAAAATTTCAGCAAAATCTGGTTTGTAATAAAGTTTGTATTTACTTGTATCATACTTTGTTGCAACTTAATATACATATGTTTGACTGTATACATGAACATTTTTTTAACGAAGCATTTGACAAAAATGTGTTCTCTTCAATCAATATCGTGGGCTAGGGTGAGCATTTTGATTATTGTATTACAACTTGGTTAATACTTGAGGCATTGCGCTGTATAAGGACATGCAACATGTTAAGTTTGGGGGAGATGTTGAGCCACTAATTTGTATTATTATGATCACTTCTTAAAATCCATTTCATCCATTTCTAATATTATTTATCATAATCTATTATATAATTCCATTTTATAATTATTTAAGCTCTTTTGGGTAAATAATATTTTTTTTCTTTATTTTAATTAATTAATGATTATTATGCATGATTTTTCCAATGATAGTTTATTAATGAATTTGTTATAACATAGCTCACTATTTTAGCCTCCAATATCTCTTTCAGATTTCATATTTGATATTTAGTTGTTAATTAAATATTCCAACTCAGAAATTCGCTGGAATAACAAGATACAATTTTGTGTTTAACGTTTCAGACAAACGAAGAAGAATCTTGAAAATCCGAAAAAAGATATGAAAAGACTTTCCTCTATCTTACCAACGGTTAATATTTAGCACCCCTTCCAAGTACAGATGTCTACTAAATGTTAATTATTTTTATTCTTATGATTTTTCTGAAAGGAAGATACAACTAGGAATAATACATTATTCAAAGAGATTTTGTTGGGGAGAATACGTTATTCAAAGATATTTCTGCATGGGAGTATGTTATTAAAAGAGGTTTTTGTTGAGATATGGAAAAACAAGCGGTTATAGAACCTATATTTTTTTGTTATGCGAGGATGAAAATCCTCATATTTGTTTTAATCTTATTGAGCTTAGGCATGCGTAATTTTCATAAGAAATTCGTCCGTGTTCAATTTATTTTTCACAATGTTTTTTCACATGCATGCAAAATTACTAATAGTGGCTTTTTTATTTGCATGATAATTCATAGATGATTAGGAGAAATTAGATTAACAATGTATATTGATTTATTATACTTTAACAATAGAAGATTTAGAATTCATCTTTATCCAAATTCAAGTGTGGATAAATTGATTAAAACCTAATCCTAATAACCAAATATTTGTGTATAACCAACTATGTGTATGATTTATTCATGTTATTGAAATAGAAGATATTGTAACTTTTAATGCATCAAATGAAATGGTTTGGTTGAATGAAGTGTAAATAGATATTCAATTTGAAGGTAGACTCATGTATATTTGATATGCAATTGCTTTAAAAAATAATTTCAAATTCCAACTAAGAGTAGTGGAGTTTTGTGAAGCAATTAAAAATCTAGGACCTTCTTGTTTCTATAGGTGGTTCATAATGATAGGAAAATTCATTAGGCTACCGTTTATTCCAATAGAGGTACCAGAAGTCACCATAGATCACCATAGAAGGTGACTAGGGGCAGGGGTCTTTGCTAAGCTCTATTCGGTACTGTTTTGTTAAAGGTTTGTACTTGTTGGTTGGCGCCCCATCTCGATAGGCCAACTGAGCACTCTCTATAATCTATGAGGCTAGATTTGGATAACAATGCAAATGCTTTAACTAAAGAAGTTGTTGGTACATTTTGAGCACTCTCTATAATCTATGAGGCCAGATTTGGATAACAATACAAATGCTTTAAATATAGAAGTTGTTGGTACAGTTTTTTTAATCTATGGATGAGGTGTGGATTAAGTAATTGGTACAAATTGATTTAATGTATGGATTGGTGTGGATTCAATGTTGTTCATAGTCATTTCACAATAAAAAATTATTAAAATATATATTCTTAATGTTAGTCAAGTTAATCGGTCTTATTCTTTCTACTTAGTAACATGACATGAATATTTTTTAATAATTATTTTGTTTATATATAAAATGAATATTTTAACATAATAGTTTTATACTCTATAAATAAAATTTATTTTATTCTATTTGAAAAAGGAAAAGACAAGAAAAACTTAGAAATATTAATAATTTTTTTTGAAAATGGTAGTAAATTTTCATTACTCATTTGTGTTGTATGTTTATGTGTTATTTTCCTGTTATTTGTTTTATGTTTTATTTTTCTTTTTATTGGCATTGTAGCTCTTCATTTTTCCATTATCTTAAAAAGGTAAAGACAAGACAAATATAAAAATATTAATCATTATTTTTCCAAATAATATTAAATATTCATTATTGATTTCCTTTATATGTTTATGGGTTGTTTTTTTAAATATTTTCTTGAAGCTTTATTTTCTTTATTTAATTTCCCTTAATCCCAAAAAGAAAAGACAAGAAAAACCTAGTAATATTAATAACAAGTTCCAAAATGGTAAATAGTCATTAGTGATTTAGATTTTCTGTCTATGCATTAGTTTGTTTTTTAATAATTTCATTCACAATTTATTTTTCTTTCTATAATTTACCTTTCATCCTTAAAAAAAAAAAATTAAAAAAAAAATAAAAAACTAAAAATATTAATAACATTTTTTCCAAAATAATAATAAATTATCATAAAAAAATTAATAACTTCTATTTAAAAAAATTATTATTGCTTTCTATTTTTCTTTTATTATATTTTATTTTTCAATCTATTTAGATCGATCTAAAGGTTAAATATTATGACTTGGTTATATGTTTTATGCGTTATTTTTCATTTTATCCTTTTCTTTTCCCTTTATTATTAGCATCGTAGCTTTTCAGATTCAATATATATACAATATTCGGAGACACAGCAAGGCAGAATACAGTATACGAAGAGATTTTGCTGGGGAGAATATGTTATTCAAAGAGATATCTGCCTGGTGAGTTGACATATTATCTAACTCTTTCATTGTTAGGTGTCATTACATTTATTTCTATGGTTAGCTGTCATGCATTGTTTGCAAGGTGTTACAGTTAGTTCAAGTTTACTTCAGTTGACTGGAGTGTCATTTATTGTTAATGTTCTTTTTATGTAATCTATTTAATTCTCTTGAATATTGAGAATATCAAACTCTCCTCCACAAATTCTCTTAGATTTTTGTGAAAGAAACCTGTGAGAGAGTACGTTATTGAAAGAGGTTTCTGCTGTCATAAAAAAACACGCGGTTATGGAAACTGGATTTTCAGGATTTTCACGTTATGCCAGGATGAAGATCCTCGTTTGTGTTTTAATAACATTATGAGCTTTAGGGGTGTGTCTTTTACTTTACATAAAAAAAATTATCGGGTATTCAGTTTATTTTGCACAGACTATTTTCTCACATGCCTGCAAAAACACTAATATGATACAGTAACCCTTTTATTTGGCTGATAATGCAGAGATCGTTGGGAGAGAAATTAATGATAAACAAACCACGTCTTCGTCGGAACGTCGTGGCCCCGCTATTTTTGTAATCTTTCCATTCTGAGTCCATGTTTTATCTGCAATCTTTGATATTAAATACACAATATACTATGTAAATGTGCATTGGATTGGATAAATATATTGGTGTACAATTGAATGATATAAACGGCTGTTACAGTTGATGGGAGAGGGTAGAAGCGAGGTTACTGAAGCCCCTGGGCCGCCATCATGTGTCAAGAAATGCGGGGCGTGCAACCCTTGTAATCCTGTGCAGTGCGCCACTCCAAAACTGCAGTGCATTCAAACGAGGGATTACTATCCCGTGGAAATGCGAATGGCGGCAACAAAATATTTAACCCCGAAACTACCAATCAGCCTCGTATTTCACCGCTCGCAAAACTGTTCGACTCACCGCCACCTTTTGCAGAAATCAGAGCCCATGCGATACATGTCTTTATGTATGAAATAACGAATCTTAGCTTTTATTATAAATCAGTTATACAGAGCTTGACGACTAATGGGTCCATTAGTTTTGCTTAACTGTTTTGTCAGTTTATTTTATTTTTCTTTCACCTCCAATGAATTTTGTGTGGCCTTTTAAGTAAATGAATATCTAAATTGGATTTTTGATTCATGATTAAACATGACAATGTAATAATTTTTACTTTGTAATAATATTTACTTCTTAAAGATAGTAACTCAATTTTTTAGTATTATATTAATAGGTATTGAATTATTTAATAATTATATTTTTTGTATTTTATCGTGTAGGAATAGTTTGTTGTGAGTAAATGATTTCAATTTATTAAAGATAAATATAAGTTTTGATTTATATGATAATTCAAATTTTGGTATTATGACAATGGGTTTGAAATAGTTGGGAAGATAATTTTTAAATATGATTTCAAATTTTTTTAAACAGATAATTAAAGTTATTTTTTTAACAAATGATTCCAAGTTATTAAATATAAATTTTAAGTGATTTGTTTGAAACAAAATTTTGAAATACTTTTCTCCATTATCATAAAATATCATTCACTTCAATGTTTGCATAAAGTGGTCATTATTTAATTATAAATGACCTCTTACATTTATTTTATAAAATAATTTAATTAAAAAAAAATAATGTCACGATTTAGTTATAAATTTCCTATTATACTTGGAAGTTTACGTCTATATATTTATCTAATAAAACAATTGATAAGAAATGCAGAAGACAGAAGTTTGGACAAACACACGGGAGCTCACAGGTGCAGATCAGCAAGAGCTCCCACCAGCAAATGCATTCGCTTGGAGTTCTTCATTAAGCATCAAGAATTAAATAGATACATAGGCAAAACATATTCCTAATTAATAGGAACTAAATGTCAAATAAAGAGCAAATCATAACTACGTAACCTATTCTCCATTAATTTCTAACACCCCCCCTTAATGGAGAAAGGGATTTTTAAACACACCTAAAGTATCCCTAAACAAGTCAAACTTCAGTCTTCCTAGTGGCTTAGTGAATATATCAGCGATGTTATCACAAGAATTACAATACTCTACAGAAATCTCTTTGGACTGCACTTTCTCCCTAACAAAATGAAATTGAGTGTCTATGTGCTTAGTGTTTTTATGAAATACAGGATTGTAAGCCAGTTTGATGGAACTCTGATTGTCGCAATTGATGATCGTAGCTTCTGTCTGTTCTTCCCCTGCATCTTGGAGAAGTCTACGCAACCAAAATGCCTCACATGTCGCTGCACACATAGCTTGATATTCTGCTTCTGTCGAAGATAAAGCAATAGTATGTTGCTTCTTGCTACACCAAGAGATGATCCCGGAACCAATGTTGAAGGCGTAACCTGTACTTGATCTTCTGTCATCTAAATTTCCCGCCCAATCAGAGTCTGTATAACCTGTCAACTTAACATCAAATGAGTCAGAATACAAAATACCAAAATCTGATGTTCCTTGCAGATACCTTAATACTCCTTTCGCCGCACTCCTGTGACTGTCATGAGGTTGAGTCATAAAATGACTCAAAACACTCATTGCATAGGCTAAGTCAGGTCTTGTTGTAGTCAAATAAATAAGACTACCAACCAACTGTCTGTACAATGTTGCATCTGCATATTTCGAACCATCATCCATCTGAAGTTTGCTATTCTGCTGTAAAGGTATGCATGAAGGCTTACATTCATCCATTAAACTTGGATAACAGACTCTTTGTATACTTACCCTGGGACAAGAAAGTTTGACTTGAATCTCTCCAAACTTCTAGACCCAAACATTATTGCATTTCCCCAAGGTCCTTCATCTCAAATTTATGTGATAATTGCTGCTTGATTTCTTCAATGAGATTGTCTGCACTTCCTGTTATTATCAAATCATCTACATATAAAGAAATCACCACTATCTGCCCTTCATTATTAAACATGGTATATAAATTGGGATCATTTTTGCTTCTTTCATAACCATTCATGAGGAAAAAAGAATCAATTTTTTCATACCAGGATCTAGGTGCCTGCTTTAAACCATATAAAGCTTTCTTTAATCTACACACTAGATGTTCTTCTCCCTTCTTAACAAATCCTTCAGGTTGTACTAAGTATACTTCTTCTTTTAAATCACCATTTAAGAAAGCAGACTTAACATCTAATTGATGTATTTTCCAATGATGTTTAGTGGCTAAAGCAATAATCATTCTGATGGTGTTTAATTTTGCAACAGGGGCAAATGTCTCCTCAAAATCAATACCTTCTATCTGGGAATATCCCTTTGCCACCAACCTTGCTTTATGTTTATCAATAGACCCATCTGCTCTAAATTTCAACTTAAATAACCATTTGCAACCTATGGGTTGTTTATCATTAGGAAGTTTTACTAGATCCCAAGTATTGTTCTTAATGATGGATTCATATTCCTCATTCATTTCTTTCTTCCATTCAAGACTTTTACTAGGTTCATAAAGTTAGAAGGTTCTGCAATATTTAACATACCAGTCATAAGCGCATAATCCCTATATCGAGCTGGTAACTGTCTTGGCCTGCTTGATCTTCTGAGTGGTGGGGGTTCAATTATTCTGCTTATTTCTTCCCTTTGTGGACTGAACTCCACATTATCCTGCTGCTGCTGTACCTGTTGTTGTTCCTGCTTCTGTTCCTGCTTCTTTCCTGCTTCTGACTGACTCCTGTTTCAGTATCCTCTTCTGAGAGTAAGGGCACATGCCATTCTTCATTGTTTTGGACAGGATTTCCATCATCAATCTGTTCATGGAATAATACATCTCTACTGACAAACACCTTGTGAGTAGCAGGGTCAAACAATTTATAAGCCTTATACTCACTGCAGTATCCAATGAACGTGCATTTAATGGCCTTTGAATCTAACTTCTTCCTATTCTCTTTAGCAACATGTGCAAAAGCTTTACAGTCAAATACTCTAAGATGACTTACTGTAGGCTTGAAGCCAAACAATGCTTCAAAAGGAGTTTTATACTCAAGACTTTTAGTAGGACTCCTATTCTTTAAATATACTGCAGTATTAACAGCTTCAGCCCAAAAACCATTGGTTAGATTCCTACCTTTCAACATACTGCGAGCACACTCCACCAGTGTTTTTTTTTTCCTCTCAGCAACTCCATTCTGCTGAGGAGTGTAAGGTGTTGTGAATTTCTGCTGTATCTCATGCTCGTTGCAATATTTGATGAAGACTCCTTTCTTGAATTCCCCCCCTTGATCTGATCAAAGAATCCTGATGAACTTTCCTGTTTTCTTCTCAATCATGTTTTTGAATTGCTTGAAATATTCAAAAGCATGATTTTTCTGTTTAAGAAAATACACCCATGTGAATCTTGTACATTCATCAACAAAGATTAAAAAATAATAGCCCACCCCTAATGACCTTGTCTGCATCGGGCCACATAAGTCAATATGTACAAGTTCAAGTATATCCCTCTGTTTTCTATCTTTAACGGCAGGAAATTCATCTCTATGTTGTTTACCGAACGCACATGCCTCACAATCAATATGCAACTTTTTCAAAACAGGAAGACCCTCTACCATACCTTTGTTTTGCAGCAGAAAGAGATCACCAAAGTTAATATGCCCAAGTCGTTGATGCCACAAATTTTCAGCAGACTTATTTGACGCCATCAAGGCTTGCTGAGGCGTACTTTTCACATCCAATTTGTAGAGTCCTCCTATGCGAATACCTGTAGCAATGGGCTTCATCTGATCCAACAAATCTTTAATAATGCAATGAGATTTAAAAAATTCTACCTTGAGGTCCTGATCTGTAATCTTGGACACAAAAATCAGGTTCTTCTTAATGCCAGGAACATACCACACATCAGATATATTCCTGATCTTACCATCAGGCAGAGTAACAAGGACATCTCCATGTCCCTTGATCTCGTACCCACTATTATCTCCAAGATAGACTTTTACTCCAAAGTTGGATTCTTTAGAATTTTGGAACCATTGCTTTTTACCTGACATATGCGAGGAGGCTCCTGAATCCACGAACCAAATATCTGATTCATCCTCCTCAGTAGCAGTGTCAGCCTCAGCCATAAATAGTCTAACATCCAGATTCTGATCTGGGTCTGTATCTGCATCTGCATCCGCCAAATGACCTACATGCCTTCTCTGATTGTACCTCTCTTGATTTGCCTTCTCTGATTGTACCACAATAAAAACATTCAAGAGCAGAGTCATTTCTATACGAGGTCATACCTTGTGGTGTCATTTTTGATGTGTTGCCCCTCCTCTGATCAGCCATCGCTCTCCCTTTTGGCTTGAACTTTGTTATCAATGCAAGATCTAGATCTTGAGGCTTGAGAGATGACCTCCTTTCCTCTTCATGTAGCAAAATTCCAGTAAGCTCTTCAAAACACGGAGGCTTTTCCCTTGCATTCAATCCAGTTATAAACATCTAATAGTCATCTGTCATACCGTTCATGGTGATTATCACCAGATCATCATTTGCCACGGTTTGACCGATATCAGATAGTTTATCTTTAACTTCCTTTATCCGAGATAAGAATGACGAAACAGACTCATTCTCCTCCATCTTGATTGAGAGGATCTTCTTCCTGAGGAACAAGGTTCAGCTGGTGTTCTTAATTTCATACATGTCTTTGAGAGTTGTCCAGATCTCATTCGCTGTCTTGGAATCCCGAATATGAGGGATGATGCAATCTTTAACTGACAGTTTTAGTAGAACCTTTGCCTTCAACTCCCTTTTCTCCCATTCTTGAATTGTTGCATTCGTTCCACCATTTGCAACAGTCGGCTTACCTTCATCGCCGATGACAATGCTATAGGTATTCTGACCCTCAAGCAAAGTTTGAAGTTTAAATTTCCAATTTGTGTAATTGGAACCATCCAACTTGCTGCTTTCATTTAAGTAATCTGCCATTTGAGAATTCATCTTGGAGGAAAAAAAAAACACAGGCTACCCCCGGCAACTTAAAAAATGAACAATTCTCAATTATCACAACAAATTAAATATGGTTGTGACTTACAACAGTTGTGAAATACAAATTATGAATAAGCAGCAGATCACTAATTATTAACTTCAGAAATTTGTTTGAGTGAAAGCGTTGATATCGCTCTGCATAAACTAGATGCCAAACTATTTATAAAAAAATAACGCTGCATAAATATGCTAATTAAGACAGCGAATGTCAACAAAAATCAGATAAAGAAGCTGGATATTTTACGAGAAACCATCTTCGTAGACCGTCACTGATTGATCTGTCAGGGGTGAATAGAGAAAAGTTCGAAATCGAAGAAAACAAGGGAAAGACGGATAACACCACGCTCACCGCACCAAGATGGATAACAGATCTGATTCGGAGTACCAAGGCATGCTTGAAAGTTACATTTTGCAACTTAGGAGCATGTACAGAGCATTACAGGAAACGCTGGATCAGGAACATATTCAATAAAATCTTCAAGTTTCTTTCTTAGCAATGGTGGTGTTAATATGATGTGAATCGCATAGGAAGCTATTACAACATTTATATGATATATATAACAAAAAAGATTTTGTGGGGATATAGAAACTCTACAGCGGCAACTTGAGTTCGCTGACTATGGAAACTTTAATCATAGAATTCCATACATACGCACCGATCACCTGAAATCACACAGCAATCCACGTACGTAGCTCCCCAGCGATCAATGCATTTTCGGAGATCTAATTCGCACAGGGCTATTCTGTCTCCAGATTTTGGCCTTCACGCTACTGCACACAGCACACAGCTCAATCCACAATGATTCACATATGCAGCTCCAAATCGCTCACGGTCTCGACTAGCACTCTGAGCTGCACTCTCCTTGAGTGTGTCCTCCAGCGATATTTCTCAACCTCCAAAGAATTAACCTCACTCAGATCCCAAACTTCCACACAAGCTTTGTCTGATCCGTTCCACTTCTAGGCAACACCACCACAAACAAAATCGCCTTCTCGGCCTTGAAAACGCCTTCACGGCAATACAATCTGCCTCACGCAGTCAACAGAGAACGCAGTTCTTCCTGTGCTCTGATACCATGATAAGAAATGCAGAAGACAGAAGTTTGGACAAACACACGGGAGCTCACAGGTGCAGATCACCAGGAGCTCCCACCAGCAAATGCATTCGCTTTGAGTTCTTCATTAAGCATCAAGAATTAAATAGATACATAGGCAAAACAGATTCCTAATTAATAGGAACTCAATGTCAAATAAAGAGAAAATCATAACTACGTAACCTATTCTCCATTAATTTCTAACAACAATTTAATTAAAAAGAAGTATGAGTATTTAGATATTCACATTCACACTAGAATATTATGTTGTTAATCTTTTTATTTTTAAATACTATATATAATGCATGAAAATTATGTGATATCATCAAGATAGATTAAAAGTTAAAATAAAAGAATTAAAAATTAAAATTGAAGAAAAGAAAAATGGTGTTTAATGTAATATTATTACTAGTTAATAAAAATATATTAATAGTGCATTATAATTTAGTATAAGCAAGATCTTGTAACATAACATAATATTTAAAAATAATAAAGTAATAACTATATTAACACATTGAAATATAGTAATAACAAAAAAATTAATGCCCATCATAAATAAAATACTTCAATTTCAATGATATTTATATTGCATGATGTGTAATTCATTCTATATTTATTTTGATGTGTGTGTCACAGAACTACAATATCTCATTGTTCATATTAAATAACATAATTTTATAGTCATCATGAACTAAACTAGAATTATAGCATTGTGAAAAGGATTATTGGAGGATGAAAAATTTATTGTATATGGGTTTGGAGTAAAAAAATGTTCCTCTTTGATATTCTTGACACAGATGTTATTTTATATGTATGTGAGGCATAGGGTTGCACTATCTCCATATAATCATGTATGTGAGGTGTCCTGTTGCAGTATATGAGTGGAGGAAGATCTAGATGATGCTTATTCTTGGGTGGACTACTATGGAAAATTGAAAATAACTCTAGTATGCAGGTTGTTCTAAGAAAATTTATCATACCATTACATGGAATTTTTAAAAAATGTTTCAGTCATAAACATATCTCTGAATTAACTTTCATTTGTCTTTGGAATCACTCAAATTGGACGAAAAAAGAAGAAGTTATCATTGAAAGACTGCTGGTTAGTATGGTTGGCCACCACTCTCCCGCAAGTAATAAATTAATTTTACTTTGTTATTTTTTTTTTCCCATGGATTTGTTTTATAGAGTAATTACTTGTTTTTTTGTATATTTCTTGGATTATGAGAGCCCAATCACCTCTCTTCTTCCGTGATTTCATGTTTTATTGTAGGTAGACACTCGTTG
Source organism: Pinus albicaulis (assembly GCA_034641835.2). Taxonomy (NCBI): domain Eukaryota; kingdom Viridiplantae; phylum Streptophyta; class Pinopsida; order Pinales; family Pinaceae; genus Pinus; species Pinus albicaulis. The sequence continues at coordinate 154,680 of JAXQQM020088088.1, forward strand.
TTTGTAGGTCCGAGGAGAATAAATGAGGCTAATTTATGAACAAGTGATTCTTGAAGACAATGATAATATTTCAAAGATGTTTCTTAACACAGAGAAAAAAAATGAATACTTTTCATCAATTAATGGATTTATAAGATGAGAAATTGGGAATTGATTTCTATTTGAAGGTCCAAGTCATTTCTGAAAAAAAAAAAAACATTTTTCCACTTATTCACCCTTCACAAAGAACATTACTGCAACAAAAAGCATAATCATAGTAACTTAAGTTATTTATTAGTTTTCAATAAACATTCGTTTATTTTCTGATTTCTCTTACGAAAAATAAAAGGAGTAAGTTCTTAAGTTTCGTGATGTTGTTACTCTCGATGATGCTACTTAGGATGTTCTTGCTCCTTAGATGCTTCTACTCCATAATGTTGTTACTCCTTGGTCATTGTTACTCTGGATGATGATACCCAGGATGTTGTTACTCCTCCGATGGTATTACTCTGCGATGATGTTACTCCGTAGTGTTGTTACTCCTTGGCTGTTGTTACTCCGGATGCTGTTACTCGTACTGTTGTTACTCACACTACTATTACTCCAGATGTTGTTACTCACACCCTTTTACTTCAGATGTTGTTACTCACACTACTATTACTCTGGATGCTGTTACTCACACTAATGTTACTCTGGATGTTGTTACTCGCACTGTTGTTACTCCGGATGCTATTACTTGCATTGTTGTTACTCTGGATGTTGTTACTCACACTGTTTTTACTCCGGAAGTTGTTACTCACACTGTTGTTACTCCGGATGTTGTTAGTCACACTGATGTTACTCTGGATGTTGTTACTTGCATTGATGTTACTCCGGATTTTGTTACTCGTATTACTGTTACTCGCACTGTTGGTACTTCGAATGTTGTTACTCGCACTGTTGTTACTTCGGATGTTGTTACTCCCACTGTTGTTACTCTGGATGTTGTTACTCACACTATTGTTACTCTGGATTTTGTTACTCGCACTGCTGTTACTCCGAATGTTGTTATTGGCACTGTTGTTACTTTGGATGTTGTTACTTGCACTGCTGTTACTCAAACTGCTATTACTCTGGATGCTATTACTTGCACTACTGTTATTCTAGATGTTCTTACTCCGTCGGTGATGTGAATCTGTCATTGTTGTTACTCCGGAAAATATTTCCAAGTGTTGGATGTTGTTACTCCTTCTAAAATTTTATAGGTGTCTGGCATTCTTACTCGTCTGATGTTGTTACTCCTCCGGTGATGTTACTCCATGGTGGTATTTTTCTAAGTACTTTCTGCTATTACTCTAGTGTTTTTACTCTGCCAAGATAAGTCGCCAGGTACGTCCTCGACTAACTCCATGGATTTATTTGGTATTTTACTTATAACATGATCAAGTATGACTGATGGCAGACATACTTTACTTTGGGAGGGGGGGTCTTGTATTTAAAGGATGATTATTTTGGTAAGTCTTGTCAAGAATGATTCACTCTTAATTCGTCATTATTTTGTAAAGTGCCTAATCCTCCTTCATGTCACCTTCCTAACATCATTTTTTTTCCCCTTTCCTTGTTATTACCTAAGTCATGGTTGTTGTTAGCTCAGTCAGAACTATTGTTGTTGGCCAATTTTCACATTCAATTCAACATATGTAGGTCTTTCTAATTTTTTTTTGATTCGATGAATGGAAAATACTTTTAATGGTCTAGGCCCTCTTTGACATAATGATTGGGTAATCAATTTACCTTTGTTTATCTATAAACATAATCTTATTTTTAAGGAATAATTATGCGAAGATGATTTCATCATGTCAACTTTCAACTTTCCTAATTGGTCAAATCCTTGATCTTGTAAAATTTATGATGATGACCACGGAATTGTATTTAAATATTTCTGCCGTTATCTAATGAATTTTTCCTCAACCCCAGTCTCAACAATGAAAATTATATTTATCAGCAGTCATTTTAAGGTTATTAGTTTTTGAGAATAAAAACTATCAAAGTTGAAAATAGTTATTACACAACTTTTTACACCATCCCTAGCTCTTAAGGAGTTGACTTGCCACCCCATCTATTAAGTAATCTGTTATTGATTAATAAAAAATATAGCTGAATTTTAAACATAAATGGTCAACTGGAGGATAGGAGGTCTCATCATGAGCCAACCTACCATGATCATAGGTCCTAATAAATTGACATTACCACTGTTGGTCACCAAGCCATGGTAATGGCCTTCGGTCATAAAACTGAAGGACAAGAGGTCTCATCGCGAGCCGACTTTTTCACTTTTGTTAGCTCTTATGAATGAAATTGTTATTAAATGGTTACCATGCCAAAACAATGATCTTTAGTTGACATCTTAGTAAATTGAAAAGGATTTTTGCAACTATGTACTTATTTCTAATAGATGGGACAGTGGCATCTCAATGGGTTAAAGAGGCATCCCTGTCGAGGCTATGGAGCATGCTGGCAGCAATGGCTATGCATATGGTATAGAAGTTAATTTAATGCCATAATTTATTTGGTTACCTTATTTTCTCAAAGCTAATTTCCAATAAAGCTGATTGTTGCATATACAAGGTTTTCCAGAACTCATGGTTCATGGGGTATATTTAATCATTTCTTAGATGATTGTGGTTATGGTTTATATCTATTATTGAGTTATAAATATTTACTTTACATGTCAGGCATGAAAATTTTAGGATATTTGATATTTGACATATGGTATCATCTAATCTATAATTTCTTTATTCTACAAGTATCATACATTTAACCAAAGATAGTTTCTTTCCCAATCAAACACCATTTATTCATATCTTAACCACACCACTAAGAGGCCTGATTCTGATCTTGAATCCCATGTAATTGGACAGACCTTGAAAAGCAAATACTGAGATAACTAATTCTCTTAATTTTTGTGCTCATAACAACCAAAGCTTACATGTATATGGAATGCATCTTTTCCCTTCTTATCCATTATTATTCCATGTCATTCACAATATGATTAGTTAATTTTTATATGTAGTGAGGTAATTGAGGTGATGAATTACTGATTAAGGATACTCATGATATTTTTTATAGATGACAAGGAAACTAATCAGTTTGGTGGAAGGAAACCCTGCTATACTTTCTGATTACTTTTTTAGCTTGCATGGCTTCCACCTTCTGCATCACTTTCAACATCATCTCAGCTTACATCAGCTTCAAAAATTTGTTAATCCATACATACCATTCCACATTTTTATGGAGGTAAAACTTGAGGTAAAATAGGATAAGGTTTTGATTTATTAAAATTTTAGGAGAATGTCATGAAAAATCATTGACCATTATCTACTCATCTTTTTCAACCATTATTTCCCTTTCTTTACCACTTACCATTTTTCAGAGACAAAATATTTCAGTTTGGGGGAGTGTTACTTTCATTATCATGAACATGCCATTAATATTATTTATCATCCATCGATCTCATTATTCTTTCTCAAAATCTCCCTTATTCCATGTTGTTATACACCAAACAAAGATTTCAGCCATGATTGTAGAGACCACCCCAATATGTTTTCTAGTGTAGCATGAGGGCATGCTAATTCTCGAGTTTGGGGGAATGGTTGCTATGCATGAAGAATTATTTCTCATTTCTTCCTCATTTAAGGTATACAATCCTAAAATTGATTTCTTTATATCCTTAAAACTATCAACTGGATTCTTCTGGATTGTCGACAACAAATGTATCATTAAACCCAAAAATTTTCAAGATAAACCAATTTCTTAATTCCAAAAAATCATGCATTATTAACAAAAATCATTTTGTTGATATATTGAAATCCGTTTTTTTCATTGATTTGATTTTCGGATTGGGAAAGCTTTGATATACTATAAATTTTCTTACAAAATTTCAGCAAAATATGGTTTGTAATAAAGTTTGTATTTACTTGTATCATACTTTGTTGCAACTTAATATACATATGGTTGACAGTATACATGAAATTTTTTTAGATGAAGCATTTGAGAAAAATGTGTTCTCTTCCATCAATCTCATGGGCTAGGGTGAGCATTTTGATTATTGTATTACAACTTGGTTAACACTGAGGCATTGCGCTGTATAAGGACATGCAACATGTTAAGTTTGGGGGAGATGTTGAGCCACTAATTTGTATTATTATGATCACTTCTTAACATCCATTTCATCCATTTCTAATATTCTTTTATCACATTATTTATCATAATCTATTATATAATTCCATTTCATAATTATTTAAGCTCATTCGGGTAAATAATATTTTTTTTTCTTTATTTTAATTAATTAATGATAATTATGCATGATTTTTCCGATGATAGTTTATTAAAGAATTCGTTATAACATAGCTCACTATTTTAGCCTCCAATATCTCTTCTAGATTTCATATTTTATATTTAGCTATTAATTAAATATTCCAACTCAGAAATTTGCTGGAATAACAAGATACAATTTTGTGTTTAACGTTTTAGGCAAACGAAGAAGAATCTTGAAAATCCGAAAAAAGATATGAAAAAACTTTCATCTATCTTACCAATGGTTAATATTTAGCACCCCTTCCAAGTACAGATGTCGACTAATGTTTTGGAGCTATTGAAACGTTAATCTTTTTTATTCTTATGCTTTCTCTGAAAGGAAGATACAACTAGGGATAATACATTATTCAAAGAGATTTTTTTGGGGAGAATACGTTATTCAAAGATATTTCTGCGTGGGAGTATGTTATTAAAAGAGCTTTTTGTTGAGATATGGAAAAAAAAGTGGTTATAGAACCTATATTTTTGTGTGATGGGAGGATGAATATCCTCATATTTGTTTTAATCTTATTGAGCCGTAAATTTCATAAGAAATTAGTCCGGTGTTCAATTTATTTTACATAATGTTTTTTCACATGCGTGCAAAATTAGTAATAAGATGTAGTGGCTTTTTTATTTGCATGATAATTAATAGACGATTAGGAGAAATTATATTAACAATGTATATTGATTTATTATACTTTAACAATAGAAGATTTAGAATTCATCTTTATCCAAATTCAAGTGTGGATAAATTGATTAAAACCTAATCCTAATAACCAAATATTTGTGTATAACCATCTATGTGTATGATTTATTCATGTTATTGAAATAGAAGATATTGTAACTTTTAATGCATCAAATGAAATGGTTTGGTTGAATGAAGTGTAAATAGATATTCAATTTGAAGCTAGACTCATGTATATTTGATATGCAATTGCTTTAAAAAATAATTTCAAATTCCAACTAAGAGTAGTGGAGTTTTGTGAAGCAATTAAAAATCCAGGACCTTCTTTTTTCTATAGGTGGTTCATAATGATAGGTAAATTCATTAGGCTACCGTTCATTCCAATGGAGGTATCGGAAGTCACCATAGATCACCATAGAAGGTGTCTAGGGGCATGGGTCGTTGCTAAGCTCTACTCGGTACTGTTTTGTTAAAGGTTTGTACTTGTTGGTTGGTGCCCCATCTCGATAGGCCAACTGAGCACTCTCTATAATCTATGAGGCTATATTTGGATAAAAATGCAAATTCTTTAACTAAAGAATTTGTTGGTACATTTTGAGCACTCTCTATAATCTATGAGGCAAGATTTGGATAACAATACAAATGCATTAACTATAGAAGTTATTGGTACAGTTTTTTTAATCTATGGATGAGGTGTGGATTAAGTAATTGGTACAAATTTATTTAATGTATGGATGAGGTGTGGATTCAATGTTGTTCATAGTCATTTCACAATAAAAAATTATTAAGATATATATAGTTAATGTTAGTCAAGTTAAGAAGTGTTATTCTTTCTACTTAGTAACATGACATGAATATTTTTTAATAAATAATTTGTTTATATATAAAATGAATATTTTAACACAATAGTTTTATACTCTATAAAGAAAATTTATTTTATTCTATCAGAAAAGGGAAAAGACAAGAAAAACCTAGAAATATTAATAATTTTTTTTCAAAATGGTAGTAAATTTTCATTACTCATTTGTGTTGTATGTTTATGTGTTATTTTTCTGTTATTTGTTTTATGTTTTATTTTTCTTTTTATTGGCATTGTAGCTCTTAATTTTTCCATTATCTTAAAAAGGTAAAGACAAGACAAATATAAAAATATTAATAATTCTTTTTCCAAATGATATTAAATATTCATTATTGATTTCCTTTATATGTTTATGGGTTGTTTTTTTCAATATTTTCTTGAAGATTTATTTTCTTTATTTAATTTCCCTTAATCCTAAAAGGAAAAAGACAAGAAAAACCTAGTAATATTAATAACAAGTTCAGAAATAGTAAATAGTCATTAGTGATTTAGATTTTGTGTTTATGCATTAATTTTTTTTTTAATAATTTCATTCACAATTTATTTTTCTTTCTATAATTTACCTTTTATCCTTAAAAAAAAATTAAAAATAAAAATAAAAAACTAAAAATATTAATAACATTTTTTCCAAAATAATAATAAATTATCATAAAAAATTACTAACTTCTATTTAAAAAAAATACAAATTATACTTATTATAGGTTTTTATTTTTCTTTTATTACATTTTTATTTTTCAATCTATTTAGACCGATCTAAAGGCTAAATATTATGACTTGGTTATATGCTTTATGCGTTATTTTTCATTTTATCCTTTTCTTTTCCCTTTATTATTAGCATTGTAGCTTTTCAGATTCAATATATATACAATATTCGGAGACACAGCAAGGCAGAATACAGTATACGAAGAGATTTTGCTGGGGAGAATATGTTATTCAAAGAGATATCTGCCTGGTGAGTTGAGATATTATCTAACTGTTTCATTGTTAGGTGTCATTACATTTATTTCTATGGTTAGCTGTCATGCATTGTTTGCAAGGTGTTATGGTTAGTTCAAGTTTACTTCAGTTGACTGGAGTGTCATTTATTGTTAATGTTCTTTTTACTTAATCTATTTAAGTCTCTTGAATATTGAGAATAGCAAACTCTCCTCCAGAAATTCTCTTAGATTTTTGTGAGAGAAACCTGTGAGAGAGTACGTTATTGAAAGAGGTTTCTGTTGTCATAAAAAAACACGCGGTTATGGAAACTGGATTTTCAGGATTTTCACGTTATGCCAAGATGAAGATCCTCGTTTGTGTTTTAATAACATTATTGAGCTTTAGGGGTGTGTCTTTTACTTTACATAAAAAAAAATTATCGGGTATTCAATTTATTTTGCACAGACTATTTTCTCACATGCCTGCACTAATATGATACAGTAACCCTTTTATTTGGCTGATAATGCAGAGATCGTTGGGAGAGAAATTAATGATAAACAAACCACGTCTTCGTCGGAACGTCGTGGGCTTTTTTTGTAATCTTTCGTTTCTGAGTCCATGTTTTATCTGTAATCTTTGATATTAAATACACAATATATTATGTAAATCTGCATTGGATTGGATTGGATAAAATATATTGGTGTACAATTGAATGATATAAACGGCTGTTACAGGGGATGGGAGAGGGTAGAAGCGAGGTTACTAGTGGCTCCGGGCCGCCATCATGTGTCAAGAAATGCGGGGCGTGCAACCCTTGTAATCCTGTGCAGTGCGCCATCACTCCAAAACTGCAGTGCATTCAAAAACGTGTAGAGGATTACTATCCCGTGGTGTGGAAATGCGAATGCGGCAACAAAATATTTAACCCCTGAAACTACCAATCAGCCTCGTATTTCACCGCTCGCAAAACTGTTCGACTCACCGCCACCTTTTGCAGAAATCAGAGCCCATGCAACACATGTCTTTATCTATGAAATAACGAATTTTAGCTTTTATTATAAATCAGTTATACAGAGCTTGACGACTAATGCGTCCATTAGTTTTGCTTAACCGTTTTGTCAGTTTATTTTATTTTTCTTTCACCTCCAATGAATTTTGTTGTGGCCTTTTAAGTAAATGAAGATTTAAATTGGATTTTTGATTCATGATTAAACATGACAATGTAATAATATTTATTTCTTAATATACTAATATAATTTTTAGTATTATATTAATAGGTATTGAATTATTTGATAATTATAATTTTTGTATTTTATCTCGTAGGAATAGTTTGTTGTGAGTAAATGATTTCAATTTATTAAAGATAAATATAAGTTTTGATTTATATGATAATTCAAATTTTGGTGTTATGACAATGGGTTTTAAACAGTTGGGAAGATAATTTTTAAATATGATTTCAATTTTTTTTAAACAGATAATTAAAGTTATTTTTTTAACAAACAATTCCAAGTTATTAAATATAAATTTTAAGTGATTTGTTTGAAATAAAATTTTGGAATACTTTTCTCCATTATCATAAAATATGATTCACTTCAATGTTTGCATAAAGTGGTCATTCTTTAATTATAAATGACCTATTACATTTATTTTTTAAAATAATTTAAATATAAATTTTATGTAATTTGTTTGAAATATTTTTCTCCATTATCATAAAATATCATTCACTTCAATATTTGCATAAAGTGATCACTATTTAATTGTAAATGGCCGAATTACATTTATTTTATAAAATAATTTAATTAAAAAAAATTAATGTCACGATTTAGTTATAAATTTCCTATTACAGTTGGAAGTTTACGTCTATATATTTATCTATTAAAACAATTTAATTAAAAAGAAGTATGAGTATTTAGATATTCACATTCACACTAGAATATTATGTTGTTAATCTTTTTATTTTTAAATACTATATATAATGCATGAAGATTATGTGATATCATCAAGATAGATTAAAAGTTAAATTAAAAGAATTAAAATTAAAATTGAAGAAAAGAAAAAAAGTGTTTAATGTAATATTATTACTAGTTAATAAAAATATATTAATAGTGCATTATAATTTAGTATAAGCAATATCTTGTAACATAACATATTGATCTCATTCTTGGAAAAATTCCTTAATTATCATATCTTATGGCTTGCGGGCTTGATGAAAATCAATGAAAACACAGTTGGGACAGTCGTGTTTTGAGGGACCAAATGGGCATATTTTCAATACATGTCTCTATCATATGTATCCCTTAATGTATACTTTCTAACCCAATTTTAATCTCTCAATTTGGATTTGAAACGAAAAATTTATAACCAAAACAATGACAGGATGTCTAGTAGGCAACTAAGGAACAGAGTTGGGACAATCCATTTTTGAAGGCATTAATGACTAGATTTTGAAAACATGTTTCTATGGTATATTCACCTGTGAATCTAGTTTACAACACAATTTTAATCACTTTATTTCGATATCATATGAGGAAGTTATGACCAAAATACTGACTTTTTATCATAAATCAGCACTCTTGAAACTCTGTTTTTTCAGCTGTTCACTAGCGTATTTGACCCACCAATTATTATTTCCTTCAAAACCAGTTTCTATTGGAGATATATAAATCAATCTAGTTTAATATTCAATTTGAATCGGTTCAATCTATCATCAAACGAAAATATTATGCTTGAAATATCAACTATTGGTCTGTGCTAGAAAATCGAAAATAACTCAAGTATGCATGTTGTTCTAAGAAAATTTATCATACCATTACATGGAATTTTTAAAAAATGTTTCAATCATAGACATATCTCTGCATTAAATTTCATTTTTCTTTGGAATCACTCAAATTGGAAGAAAAAATAATAAGTTATCATTGAAACACTACTGGTTAGTATGGTTGGCCACCACTCTCCCGCAGGTAATAAACTAATTTTACTTTGTTATTTTTTTTTCCCATGGATTTGTTTCATAGAGTAATTACTTGTTTTATTGCATATTTCTTGGATTATGAGAGCCCGATCACCTCTCTTCTTCCATGATTTCATGTTTTCTTGTAGGTAGACACTCGTTGTTTGTAGGTTCGAGGAGAATAAATGAGGTCAATTTATGAACAAGTGATTCTTAAAGACAATGATAATGAAATAAAAAAATTTCAAAGATGTTTCCTCACACAGAGAAAACAAAATGAATACTTTTCATCAATTAATGGATTTATAAGATGAGAAATGGGGAATTGATTTCTATTTGAAGGTCCAAGTCATTTCTGAAAAGAAAAAAAACATTTTTCCACTTATTCACCATTCACAAACAACATTACTGCAACAAAAAGCATAGTCATAGTAAATTCAGTTATTTATTTGTTTTCAATAAACAGTTGTTTATTTTCTGATTTCTCTTATGAAAAATAAAAGGAGTAAGTTCTTAAGTTTCGTGATGTTGTTACTCTGGATGCTACTACTTAGGATGTTGTTGCTCCTCAGATGCTGCTACTCCATAATGTTGTTACTCCTTGGTCATTGTTACTCCGGATGCTGCTACCCAGGATGTTGTTACTCCTCCGATGCTATTACTATGCGATGATGTTACTCCGCAATGCTGTTACTCCTTGGCTGCTGTTACTCCGAATGCTGCTACTCAGGATGCTGCTACTCCTCGGATGTTGCTACTCAGCGATGTTGTTACTCCTTAGATGCTGCTACTCCGTGATGTTGTTACACTGGATGTTGCTACTTTCACTGTTGTTACTCCAGATGCTGTTACTCGTACTATTGTTACTCGTACTACAATTACTCTGAATGTTGTTACTCACACCCTTTTACTTCAGATGTTGTTAATCACACTTCTGTTACTCTGGATGCTGTTACTCGCACTAATGTTACTCTCGATGTTGTTACTCACACTGATGTTACTCCGGATGCTATTACTTGCATTGTTGTTACTCTGAATGTTGTTACTCACACTGTTGTTACTCCAGATGTTGTTACTCACACTGTTGTTACTCGCACTATTGTTACTCCGGATGTTGTTAGTCACACTGATGTTACTCTGGATGTTGTTACTTGCATTGATGTTACTCTGGATGTTGTTACTCATACTACTGTTACTCGCAATGTTGGTACTTCGGATGCTGTTACTCGCACTGCTATTACTCCAGATGTTGTTACCCGCATTGCTGTTACTCTGGATGTTATTACTCGCACTGTTGTTACTCTAGATGTTGTTACTCGCACTGCTATTACTCCGAATGTTGTTATTGGCATTGTTGTTAGTCCGGATGTTGTTACTCACACTGCTGTTACTCCAGATGTTGTTACTCGAACTGCTATTACTCCGGATGCTGTTACTTGTACTGCTGTTATTCTAGATGTTGTTACTCCTTCAGTGATGTGAATCTGTCATTGTTGTTACTCCAGAAAATATTTCCAAGTGTTGGATGTTGTTACTCCTTCTAAAATTTTATAAGTGTCTGGCATTCTTACTCGTCTGATGTTGTTACTCCTCCGGTGATGTTACTCCATGATGATATTTTTCTAAGTACTTGGTGCTGTTACACCTCTAGTATTTTTACTCTACCAAGATAAGTCGCCAGGTACGTCCTCGACCGACTCCATGGATTTATTTAGTATTTTACTTATAACATGATCAACTATGACTGATGATAGACATATTTTACATTGCGGGGGGGGGGGGGTCTTGTATTTATAGGATGGTTATTATGGTAAGTCTTGTCAAGAATGATTCACTCTTAATTCCTTATTATTTTGTAAAGTGACTAATCCTCCTTCATGTCACCTTCCTAACATCATTATTTTCCCCTTTCCTTGTTATTTCCTAAGTCATGGTTGTTGTTAGCTCAGTCACAACTATTTTGTTGGCCAATTTTCACATTCAATTCAACATATGTAGGTCTTTCTAAATTTTTTTTCGATTCGATGAATGGAAAATACTTTTAATGGTCTAGGCCCTCTTTGACATAATGATTGGGTAATCAATTTACCTTTGTTTATCTATAAACATAATCTTATTTTTAAGGAATAATTATGCAAAGATGATTTCATCATGTCAACTTTCAACTTTCCTAATTGGTCAAATCCTTGATCTTGTAAAATTTATGATGATGACCATGGAATTGTATTTAAATATTTCTGCCATTATCTAATGAATTGTTCCTCAATCCCAATCTCAACAATGAAAAATATATTTATCAGCAGTCATTTCAAGGTTATTAGTTTTTGAGAATAAAAACTATCAAAGTTGAAAATATTTATTATACAAATTTTTACACCATCCCTAGCTCTTAAGGAGTTTACCTGCCACCCCATCTATTAAGTAATCTGCTATTGATTAATAAAAAATATAGTTGAATTTTAAACATAAATGGTCAACTGGAGGATAGGAGGTCTCATCATGAGCCAACCTACCATGATCATAGGTCCTAATAAAGTGACATTACCACTGCTAGTCACCAAGCCATGGTAATGGCCTTCGATCATAAAACTGAAGGACAAGAGGTCTCATCGCGAGCCGAATTTTTCACTTTTGTTAGCTCTTATGAATGGAATTTTTATTAAATGGTTACCATGCCAGAAAAATGATCTTTAGTTGACATCTTAGTAAATTGGAAAGGATTTTTGCAACTATGTACTTATTTCTAATAGATGGGATAGTGGCATCTCAATGGGTTAAAGAGGAATCCCTCTCGAGGCAATGGATGCCTGCTGGCAGAAATGGCTATGCATATGGTATAGAGGTTGATTTAATACCATAATCTATTTGGTTACCTTATTCTCTCAAAGCTAATTTCCGATAAAGCTGACTGTTGCATATACAAGGTTTTCCAGAACTCATGGTTCATGGGGTATATTTAATCATTTCTTAGATGATGGTGGTTATGGTTTATATCTATTATTGAGTTATAAATATTTACTTTACATGTCAGGGATGAAACTTTTAGGATATTTGATATTTGACATTTGGTATTATCTAATCTATAATTCCTTTATTCTACAAGTATCATACATTTAACCAAAGATAGTTGCTTTCCCAATCAAACACCATTTATTCACATCTTAACCACACCACTAAGAGGCCTGATTATGATTTTGAATCCGATGTAATTGGATAGACCTTGAAAAGAAAAGACTGAGATAACTAATTCTCTTAATTTTTGTGCTCATAACAACCAAAGCTTATATGTATATGGAATGTATCTTTTCCCTTCTTATCCATTATTATTCCATGCCATTCACAATATGATTATTTAATTTTTATATGTAATTAGGTAATTGAGGTGATGAATTACTGATTAAGGATACTCATGATATTTTTTATAGATGACAAGGAAACTAATCAGTTTGGTGGAAGGAAACCCTGCTATACTTTCTGATTATTTTTTTAGCTTGCATGGCTTCCACATTCCACATCACTTTCAACATCATCTCAGCCTACATCATCTTCAAAAAAATTTTAATCCATACATACCATTCCACATTTTTATGGAGGTAAGAGTTGAGGTAAACTAGCATAAGGTTTTGATTTATTAAAATTTTAGGAGAATGTCATGAAAAATCTTTGACCATTATTTACTCATCTTTTTCAACCATTATTTCCCTTTCTTTACCACTTACCATTTTTCAGAGACAAAATATTTCAGTTTGGGGGAGTGATACTTTCATTATCATGAACATGCCATTAATATTATTTATCATCCATCGATCTCATTATTCATTCTCAAAATCTCCCTTATTCCATGTTGTTATACACCAAACAAAGATTTCAGCCATGATTGTAGAGACCACCCCAATTTCTTTTCTAGTGTAGCATGAGGGCATGATAATTCTCGAGTTTGGGGGAATGGTTGCTATGCATGAAGAATTATTTCTCATTTCTTCCTCATTTAAGGTATACAATCCTAAAATTTATTTCTTTATATCCTTAAAACTATCAACTGGATTCTTCTGAATTGTCGACAACAAATGTATCATTAAACCCAAAAAAATTCAAGATAAACCAATTTCTTAATTCCAAAAAATCATGCATTATTAACAAGAATCATTTTGCTGAAATATTGAAATCTGTTTCTTTCATTGATTTGATTTTCGGATTGGAAAAGCTTTGATATACTATAAATTTTCTTACAAAATTTCAGCAAAATCTGGTTTGTAATAAAGTTTGTATTTACTTGTATCATACTTTGTTGCAACTTAATATACATATGGTTGACAGTATACATGAAATTTTTTTTAACGAAGCATTCGACGAAAATGTCTTCTCTTCCATCAATATCATGGGCTAGGGTGAGCATTTTGATTATCGTATTACAACCTTGTTAGTAATGAGGCATTGCGCTGTATAAGGACATGCAACATGTTAAGTTTGGGGGAGATGTTGAGCCACTAATTTGTATTATTATGATCACTTCTTAACATCCATTTCATCCATTTATAATATTCTTTTATCACATTATTTATCATAATCTATTATATAATTCCATTTTATAATTATTTATGCTCTTTTGGGTAAATAATATTTTTTTCTTTATTTTAATTAATTAATGATTATTATGCATGATTTTTCCAATGATAGTTTATTAATGAATTCGTTATAACATAGCTCACTATTTTAGCCTCCAATATCTCTTCCAGATTGCATATTTGATCTTTAGTTGTTAACTAAATATTCCAACTCAGAAATTCGCTGGAATAACAAGATACAATTTTCCGTTTAACGTTTCTGGCAAACGAAGAAGAATCTTGAAAATGCGAAAAAAAGATATGAAAAAACTTTCCTCTATCTTACCAACGGTTAATATTTAGCACCCCTTCCAAGTACATATGTATACTAATGTTCTGGAGCTGTTGAAAAGATAATTATTTTTATTCATATTCTTTTTTTGAAAGGAAGATACAACTAGGGATAATACATTATTGAAAGAGATTTTGTTGGGGAGAATAAATCATTCAAAGATATTTTTGCATGGGAGTATGTTATTAAAAGAGGTTTTTGTTGAGATATGGAAAAACAAGTGGTTATAGAACCTATATTTTTGTGTTATGTGAGGATGAAGATCCTCATATTTGTTTTAATCTTATTGAGCTTAGGCATGCGTAATTTTCATAAGAAATTCATTCGGTGTTCAATTTATTTTGCACAATGTTTTTTCAAATGCGTGAAAAATTACTAATAAGATGTAGTGGCTTTTTAATTTGCATGATAATTCATAGATGATTAGGAGAAATTAGATTAACAATGTATATTGATTTATTATACTTTAACAATAGAAGATTTAGAATTCATCTTTATCCAAATTCAAGTCTGGATAAATTGATTAAAACCTAATCCTAATAACCACATATTTGTGTATAATCAACTATGTGTATGATTTATTCATGTTATTGAAATAGAAGATATTGTAACTTTTAATGCATGAAATGAAATGGTTTGGTTGAATGAAGTGTAAATAGATATTCAATTTGAAGCTAGAATCATGTATATTTGATATGCAATTGCTTTAAAAAATAATTTCAAATTCCAACTAAGAGTAGTGGATTTTTGTGAAGCAATTAAAAATCTAGGACCTTCTTGTTTCTATAGGTGGTTCATAATGATAGGTAAATTCATTAGGCTACCGTTCAATCCAATAGAGGTACCGGAAGTCACCATAGATCACCATAGAAGGTGACTAGGGGCAGGGATCTTTGCTAAGCTCTACTTAGTACTGTTTTGTTAAAGGATTTTACTTGCTGGTTGGTGCCCCATATCGATAGGCCAAGTGAGCACTCTCTATAATCTATGAGGCTAGATTTGGATAACAATGCAAAGGCTTTAACTAAAGAAGTTGCTGGTACATTTTGAGCACTCTCTATGATCTATGAGGCCAGATTTGGATAACAATACAAATGCTTTAACTATAAAAGTTGTTGGTACAGATTTTTTAATCTATGGATGAGGTGTGGATTAAGTAATTGGTACAAATTGATTTAATGTATGGATGAGGTGTGGATTCAATGTTGTTCATAGTCATTTCACAATAAAAAATTATTAAGATATATATTTTTTGTTGGAACACCTAATCCTCCATGGGTAGGTGTGGAATGCGAAAAGTCACAATGGAGTCCAAGTGACCTTGGAATGTGAAACCAAGAGTCACACCATTGTACTATAAATGTACATCTTTGTATAATGCAAAATAAGAAAGCCTCACGCTTATCCTTCATTGTGTGTTGAGTCTCTTGTGTGTGTGTGTTTATTCTTCTCATACACCATGTGTGTGCTTAACATGGTGTTTAACATGGTATCAGAGTGGGCGATTGCTGGCCCTGCTCCAAACTGAGTGAGCCATTTGTATTTATGGCCTGTGTATATCTGCAAAAATTGTTGGCATTTTTGCAGCATTTAGAGAGTTTCTGCAGCAGAGTTTTTGGTGCCATTCAGAGGTGTTTTGAAGAAGAGCAGCGTTGGTTTTCAGAAAGAGCAGCATTCAAAATTCGTGGCAGCACTCAGAAATTGGGAGCAGCATTGCACATATAAAGCACTCAGAGATTTCTGCAGCAGTGTTTTTGCCGCCATTCAGAAGTGTTTTGAAGAGGAGCAGCATTCAAAATCCCAACATTCAGAAATTGGTAGCATTCAAACATTGGTTTTGAAGAAAGGCAGCACTGCCCATCTGAAGGTTTTCATTCTAATTTTTCTCTGCAATTTCTGCTTATTAAAATCTGCATTTTCAAGAGCTGCTGGAATACAGTTTAAAGAGGGTTTCTGAAGAAATTTCTGAGTTTTTCTATTGAAAGTATCTACAATTCTGATTTTTTCTACTGCTGGAAAATATTCTCTGCTGGGCTATTGGAAAATTTCTGGGTTTTATTGGCAATCTGCTGTTGCATTTCAGTACCTGAAATTTGTACTGTTGCCTTCATTTCTGGAATCCGCTACCTGTATTTCAGTGCTTAAAAATCTGTTGCTGTTTCAAAGGTCTTCTACTCTGCTATTATATTAATAATAATAATAATAAAATAAAAAAAATTGAATCTCTTCCCTACGCCTCTCTCTCGGCCTTGCACACAACCCTTGTATACTCTATTCTCCCACACCTATCTGCATTTCCAACCCACTCCCTCTCACATGCTCTCAACGCACTCCCCATTACATCCCTTCCCTACGCCTATCGGCCTAACTCCCATCTCACACCCTCGCTCCAACTAACGCTTCCCCATACCTACGCTATCATAGCCCTCGCCCTTGGCCTTTCAGCCTCCCACCTCACATCACTCACACCTGCGCCTGCGCCTCACCCTTACCCCTCTCACCATGCAGGCTTCAACCTCCCAACCACCACTCTCAATACAATGCCTCCCCCACCGAACAGACTCTGCCCAACCCCCTACGTGGCCTCCTGTAAACGCTCGCTTCCCTTACGACCCTCACCACGACTGTTACACACTCTTTCACCCGCTCACGCCGGCCTCACACCTCCACACAACGCTCCACGGCCTTCTCCTCACCCTACGGCTACCCTATCCCCCTCACGGCCTGTGCCTACCTCATTCACTCGCTCCCCTCTGCCCACAGCATTACACACCTCACCCCACCGCTCATACCCCGGCCCCTCACGCGCTCCTATACCCACGAATCCAAAACTCTCACATACGCCTCTCCCTGTTCAACCCACCCCTATCTCACCCTTCGACCTGTTACTCCTACCCCGCCCATCCTATCTACGTTAACCAAATCATACCGCCCACCTCTCTCACATATACAATACCGCCTTTATTAAATTCGTTCTCCTTTTTTTTAAAAGTTAATCCTCTCTATTTACAATACCACCTACCTTTTAAAATACCGCCCCCTCTTTTTTAAATTCATTCTTAAATTTTTTTAATAGCCCCCTCACCCATTATCCCGTCCCATTTTAATATTTTCCCTTCCCTAATTAAAATTCTCTCCATTTTTAATTATTTCCATTTTTTTAATTAATTTTTAATTAATTAAAAAAAAAAAAAAGCAGCAGAGAGAGAGAGGAGAGAGAAAATTTGAACAGCAGAAATGAAGGAAATGGACTGAATACATAGTGAAAAGAGCAGATTTGACATTTTATGATTTGTGGCATATACAAGAGGGTGTTTTTCTGAAGAAATTGACATTTGAAGACAAGTTTGCCATCATTTCAAAACAGTTCTTTCAAGGAAAATTCAGCTACATAGTGTTTTCAGCTGCACATATTTTGCAGAAATATTATATTGAACTGACATTGATTTGCATCTTCATTCAAGACTTGAAGTGTAATTGAGTTGAAAAATTGTTGATTGCTCTCCATCATTTGAGGAGCAGATTTTGTATTTCCATAAGTCATTTGTATTTGTTGTTGAATCACATTGTAAACGGGTGAATTTTCGGTTGACGCTGACACCCTTTCATTTTTTGAGCCTAAGTTGTTGAAAATGGCTAAAATCAATGAAGCATTAGTGTTGTTGAATAACCTCATTCATTCAAATGTTGATGATGTGATAAAAATGAGCAAGAATGCTCTTTGTAATATTCAAAGTTGTTTGCAAGATGCACAAGAAAAGATTGAGTTTTTGCAGTTGGAAACTCAGCTTCAGCAAGATGAACTTCAGCAAAAGAGTCACCATTCTGAACCTTTTTTTGTTTAGAAGATTGTGAAGGACTCTCATCAGAAGAAAGAAGATAAAGTTCCAGTTGATTCCCATTTAGTTCCTTGTACAAGAGCAGATGATCATGCAGATGCAGCAGCTCAGCCTACACTTCTCAAGCCCATCATCAGACCTTGGGAAGAGCTTGTCCACAACAAGCACAAAACTGGTCTTGGATATGACAAGGATGTGACCTTTCATATTCTAGACTACACCAAGCCCATCATATTTCAGAGTGCCGGATTCATGTATGACAGTTCACCTGCAGTTGTTCCAGATCCTGTTCCACTTCCACAACAAATTGAGAAATGCCAACACTGTGATCGAGTTGGCCACATGAAAGATCACTCTTTTGATCTTCATCCATGCAAGCATTGTGGTCGGCAAACCCATTCTTCAGACAAATGCTTCAAGCACAAGCCTCCTGCAAGAACCAAGATTCATCTTGGATAGATCGCTTCTTGGCAATGGGCATCAGCAGCCAAGAAGATGTTTAAGTCGCATGTCACAACATGTTCACGGATATTGAACAAACTTGCAGTTGATTTTTCACCATCATCTCACCTTGTCCCTGACAGGGGGGAAAATGGTGGTCATGTACACGCTTCGATGACAGATCAAGCGAGCCTGAGCCACAATCTCTCATTCCATGTTCAGAGTTGTAGCCAGCAGTTCAAGCAAGCCTGAGCCACAATTCGTCATTTCGGATTTAGAGATGTAGCGAGAGACACGGATGCCCATGAGCATGCCTTCGCTTGGTGGACAACCTTAAACCATCATCTTTGGTTGGTGGACAACCTAAAACCACCACAAGTAGTAGACCTCCCTTCTTTTAGGTCGAAGGTCTCCCTTTCATATATGAGGAACACTTCCTCTAGCAGAAGCCTTCAGCTTCTTGCCAACTTTGTTTGAGTTCCAGGAAATGCTTCAAAGCATTCCAGAGTTGTTGGTAATCCTAAAACCATCACAGGTAGTAGACCTCCCTTCTTTTAGGTTGAAGGTCTCCCTTTTGTATGAGGGAAAATTCCTCTAGCAGAAGCTTACAGCTTCTTGTCAGTTTTGGAAGAGTTCCGGGAACTGCAACAAGTTTTGCGTTCCAGTGTTGGTGGTCATTCTTAAACCACCTTTTTTTTCCAACATTTCAGAGAGTTGATTCAGCCCAAGTGCTGCCATGTATACTTTGCAGATTTGTATTACAACTCTTTTCTTGGACTCACACATACCCCTTCGGATTAAGGGGGGATGTTGGAACACCTAATCCTACATGGGTAGGTGTGGAATGAAAAAAGTCACAATGGAGTCCAAGTGACCTTGGAATATGAAACCAAGAGTCACACCATTGTACTATAAATGTACATCTTTGTATAATGGAAAATAAGAAAGCCTCACGCTTATCCTTCATTGTGTGTTGAGTCTCTTGTGTGTGTGTGTTTATTCTTCTCATACACCATGTGTGTGCTTAGCATGGTGTTTAGCATTGTTAATGTTAGTCAATTTAAGAAGTCTTATTCTTTCTACTTAGTAACATGACATGAATATTTTTTAATAATTATTTTGTTTATATATAAAATGAATATTTTAACATAATACTTTTATACTCTATAAATAAAATTTATTTGATTCTATCTGAAATGGGGAAAGACAAGAAAAACATAGAAATATTAATAATTTTTTTTAAAATGGTAGTAAATTTTCATTACTCATTTGTGTTGTATGTTTATGTGTTATTTTTCTGTTATTTGTTTTATGTTCTATTTTTCTTTTTGTTGGCATTGTAGCTCTTAATTTTTCCATTATCTTAAAAAGGTAAAGACAAGACAAATCTAAAAATATTAATAATTCTTTTTCCAAATGATATTAAATTTTCATTATTGATTTCATTTATATGTTTATGGGTTGTTTTTTTTAATATTTTCTGGAAGCTTTATTTTCTTTATTTAATTTCCCTTAATCCTAAAAGGAAAAGACAAGAAAAACCAAGTAATATTAATAACAAGTTCCAAAATAGTAAATAATCATTAGTGATTTAAATTTTGTGTCTATGCATTAATTTGTTTTTTAATAATTTCATTGATAATTTATTTTTCTTTCTATAATTTACTTTTTATCCTTAAAAAAAATTAAAAATAAAAATAAAAAACTAAAAATAATAATAACATTTTTCCAAAATAATAATAAATTATCATAAAAAATTAATAACTTCTATTTAAAAAAATTATAAATTATACTAGGTTTCTATGTTTCTTTTATTATATTTTTATTTTTCAATCTATTTAGATCGATCTAAAGGTTAAATATTATGACTTGGTTATATGCTTTATGCGTTATTTTTCATTTTGTCCTTTTCTTTTTTCTTTATTATTATCGTCGTAGCTTTTCAGATTCAATATATATACAATATTCGGAGACACAGCAAGGCAGAACAGTATACGAAGAGATTTTGCTGGGGAGAATATGTTATTCAAAGAGATATCTGCATGGTGAGTTGAGATATTATCTAACTGTTTCATTGTTAGGTGTCATTACATTTATTTCTATGGTTAGCTGTCATGCATTGTTTGCAAGGTGTTATAGTTAGTTCAAGTTTACTTCAGTTGACTGGAGTGTCATTTATTGTTAATGTTCTTTTTATGTAATCTATTTAAGTGTCTTGAATATTGAGAATAGCAAACTCTCCTCCACAAATTCTCTTAGATTTTTGTGAGAGAAACCTGTGAGAGAGTACGTTATTGAAAGAGAATAGCAAACTCTCCTCCACAAATTCTCTTAGATTTTTGTGGGAGAAACCTGTGAGAGAGTACGTTATTGAAAGAGGTTTCTGCTGTCATAAAAAAACACGCGGTTATGGAAACTGGATTTTCAGGATTTTCACGTTATGCCAGGATGAAGATCCTCGTTTGTGTTTTAATAACATTATTGAGCTTTAGGGGTGTGTCCTTTAGTTTACGTAAAAAAAATTATCCGGTATTCAATTTATTTTGCACAGACTATTTTCTCACATGCCTGCAAAAACACTAATATGAAACAGTAACCCTTTTATTTGGCTGATAATGCAGAGATCGTTGGGAGAGAAATTAATGAGAAACAAACCACGTCTTCGTCGGAACGTCGTCGCCCCGCTTTTTTTGTAATCTTTCGTTTCTGAGTCCATGTTTTATCTGCAATCTTTGATATTAAATACACAATATATTATGTAAATGTGCATTGGATTGGATAAAATATATTGGTGTACAATTGAATGATATAAACGGCTGTTACAGGTGATGGGAGAAGGTAGGAGCGAGGTTACTAGTGGCTCCGGGCCGCCATCATGTGTCAAGAAATGCGGGGCGTGCAACCCTTGTAATCCTGTGCAGTGCGCCATCACTCCAAAACTGCAGTGCATTCAAAAACGTGTAGAGGATTACTATCCCGTGGTGTGGAAATGCGAATGCGGCAACAAAATATTTAACCCCTGAAACTACCAATCAGCCTCGTATTTCACCGCTCGCAAAACTGTTCGACTCACCGCCACCTTTTGCAGATATCAGAGCCCATGCAATACATGTCTTTATTTATGAAATAACGAAATTTAGCTTTTATTATAAATCAGTTATACAGAGCTTGACGACTAATGGGTCCATTAGTTTTGCTTAACCGTTTTGTCAGTTTATTTTATTTTTCTTTCACCTCCAATGAATTTTGTTGTGGCCTTTTAAGTAAATGAATATTTAAATTGGATTTTTGATTCATGATTAAACATGACAATGTAATAATATTTATTACTTAAAGAAGGTAACTCAAATTTTTACTATTCTATTAATAGGTATTGAATTGTTTGATAATTATAATTTTTGTATTTTATCTTGTAGGAATAGTTTGCTGTGAGTAGATGATTTCAATTTATTAAAGATAAATATAAGTTTTGATTTATTTGTGGTAACTCAAATTTTATTATTGAGTGATGATGAGTAAATGATTTTATTCCAGATAAATATAAGTTTTGATTTATATGATAATTCAAATTTTGGTGTTATGAAAATGGGTTTCAAACAGTTGGGAAGATAATTTTTAAATATGATTTCAATTTTTTTTAAACAGATAATTAAAGTTATTTTTTTAACAAATGATTCCAAGTTATTAAATATAAATTTTAAGTGATTTGTTTGAAATAAAATTTTGAAATACTTTTCTCCATTATCATAAAATATCATTCACTTCAATGTTTGCATAAAGTGGTCATTATTTAATTATAAATGACCTATTACATTTATTTTTTAAAATAATTTAAATATAAATTTTATGTAATTTGTTTGAAATATTTTTCTCCATTATCATAAAATATCATTCACTTCAATATTTGCATAAAGTGATCACTATTTAATTTTAAATGGCCTAATTACATTTATTTTATAAAATAATTTAATTAAAAAACTTAATGTCACGATTTAGTTATAAATTTCCTATTATAGTTGGAAGTTTACGTCTATATATTTATCTAATAAAAAAAATTAATTAAAAAGAAGTATGCGTATTTAGATATTCACATTCACACTAGAATATTATGTTGTTAATATTTTTATTTTTAAATACTATATATAATGCATGAAGATTATGTGATATCATCAAGATAGATTAAAAGTTAAAAGAAAAGAATTAAAATTAAAATTGAAGAAAAGAAAAAAAGTGTTTAATGTAATATTATTACTAGTTAATAAAAATATATTAATAGTGCATTATAATTTAGTATAAGCAAGATCTTGTAACATAACATAATATTTAAAAATAATAAAGGAATAACTATATTAACACATTGAATTATAGTAATAGCAAAAAAATTAATGCCCATCATAAATAAAATACTTCAATTTCCATGATATTTATATTGCATGATGTGTAATTCATTCTATATTTATTTTGATGTGTGTGTCACACAACTATAATATCTCAATGTTCATATTAAATAACATAATTTTATAGTCATCATGAGCTAAACTAGAATTATAGCATTGTGCAAAGGATTATTGGAGGATGAAAAATTTATTGTATATGGGTTTGGAGTAAAAAAATGTTCCTCTTCGAGATTCTTGACACCGATGTTATTTTATATGTATGTGAGGCATAGGGTTGAACTATATCCATATAATCATGCATGTGAGGTGTCCTGTTGCAGTATATGAGTGGAGGAAGATCTAGATGATGCCTAGTCTTGGGTGGACTACTATGGGATAAAAAAGGATATCTTGTGAGAAAATAAGGATAATATTAAATTTATTATTACCTGCAAATTTAACGATAAATTGTGGGATGATAAGGACCTAGAGGGGAAAAGGAAGATATGGTATTATAAGGAGAAGATCAACCACACCGTTTCTAACCAAAATTATCTATAGTGACCAGTACTAAGAAGAAAATGAAACGAAAACATAAGAACTAATTCTCATGAACTTTGGAGTGAAACTGGATGTTGGTCTATTCTAAAAAAAACCTAGGAAGAAAGAATTTGTAACCTTTTCCATACTAAGAGGGTTCAAGATGAAAATAAATTTCAATTAAATTGTTTATCTCTTACATCTATTATCATTTTCAAAACATTTGCAACACCTCCAACCTTCTTGACTTGTTTGGTCAACAAGCTATAATGATCTTGGAGTACTTATTTCTCTTCTTTTATGATCATCATAGACATAAAATGTGTAACATACATCATTATAACCATAAAAATAAAAAAAATTGTTTACAAAACTTACACTTACATTTACATCCTATTTTGATTTTTACATTGGCATTAGTATTGGCTATTCCATGCAAGACTTAACAAGTGTCATGCATTTAGATAATATATGTCCCCCATTTAATAACATATGTCAAGCATTTAAGTTTAATACATTATATACATACTAGACAAATTTTACTAAGGTTAATTCCCGGCTTGAATTTTTTGGAGTAATCAACCAGTCAACCAGCATACAGCCTTAACTAAACTCTTTGTACCCATGTTTATTGCAATAAATTTGTAATTAAATGGTTAACCCTTTTCCATACGGTGAATCTGGAAGTGTTGATGGCTATTCAGTCTGGTTTGTCAATGTTAACACCATTACAGTGGACATATGGTGAATTCTCTGCCCTTGATCTCATGTTTCAGCCTCCAACGGTGGAAAAGAATTAGGGTTACGATAACTACCCTATTCCCAATAACCTCTTTCATTGCTTCTTGGTCATTTCGACCCTTGCTTCGTTGGAGAACCTCTCCACCTCTGCAACAACCCATTAGGGTTTCCTCCGGTGTTGACAGATTTTCGGCAGCCAAAAGCATGGTGATTCTTTACAAGTTTATTTTCGGTTTCTTGCTACTATTGTTTACCACGCCATAAGTCTCCTCACGCGAGCATATGTCGTGTTATATTTTTTCTTTGTTCCATAGTTAATTTCACAAGTTTTGTTTTTACGACTATCATGAATTCAATCTCGTTTTTGGTCTTAAGCTCTAATGCTTTTCCCTTAGGCCACTGTAGTGATTTTGGGCTCTAGATAATAAAGGCTCTTTCTTCAACTCGGCGAGCTCCAACAAATCGATCATGAAATCCTTACCATATTCTTTTTATTTGTTTTCACACGAATCTCCTCTATTTGTCTTGAGCTCAACTGGTATTCTTACCTTCAATTTATTGGTAACAATTATAGGATCTGCTTTTTATACTTCTGCGACAAACTTATTACAGGTAATTCTGTAGCACGGTATAATAATTATATTCTAAAACTCTCTAGAATTTGAGGCTGGTTGTTTACTGATTTCTTTCACAATTACTTTGTTCGTAGGTTTTTTTGTTGTTTCTTTTGTAAGGATGCACTCCAAGAAGTTCACTCATCATTTCTCTAACTTATTTCGGCTTTGTCAGGTACCCCTTTGTTGTGAACCACTTTTTCCTAGAAAATTTGGGCTTGCGGAGGGTTTATGACTCGCTATAGAGTTTTGTTTTAAATCTGTTATCAAAAATGTTAACTCTTTATTTAAGGCCAATACCCTATATGAGCATGCCGGGTAGTTTTATGTAACAATTATTCTTTTAACTTTTTCTTATTTAGACTCAAATATATATATATATATATATATATATATAGATATACTTTTACACTTGCTGGAATATAAGCTTTGGATTTTATTGAATGTTTCAGTTGTAGTCTTATTACGAATCCTTTCTTATATTTTTCTTATACACAAGAGAATATATTTATGATTATGATCTCTTGTTTACCCTATTCGATTCAGGATATAAATATACTTTCTTTACTGGGTGAAACCCATCGCAAGTACATTTGGTTGTTTTGGACAGTAATTAGTTGTAAACCTTAACTAAGTTTTTGGGTGTATTCTTCTTCGTAACGATTTATAGTCATCATTCTTCTACAAAGTTTTTCTAAGCCTGAGTTGTTTACTGTTATAGTGATAAATTTCTTGAATATATTTATATTTGCATATACAGGGTGGCGTTTTTGGAAATTACACAGTAATTCTTAATTATGTCTAAAGAATTAAATTTTGTATCTTTCTTTTTTATGTTTGTTACATTTATCAATATTTAAGCAAAACCATGCTACTCAGGTATTTTGAAAGAAAAACTCTGTGGACCATTTCTTTCAATTCTAGAGTTGATAACTACAATGTTGGTTGTAATTTTCAGATAAAGCTTTCAGTATGTTTTACTTTCATTCAGACAACAAATATTAATATTCTCGATTCATTTTCTTTAAGATTAAACATGAAAATAGTCAGACCATTATGTTTGTGTTTAACCTCTTTGTAGGGAATGACCAAATCGGAACATTCATCCTGAGGGTACTGAGTTAACAGTTCCCTGTCTCACTCTGTAATGTCCCTGAATTGCTGCTTTTTAAAATAGGGCAGTTAAGAACTTTAAAGGTCAAAGTGGATTCGAAAGAACATATTGAGGATGGATATATTTTATTAAATTAAGTTAATAAAATAAAATAGAAATTAATGTGCACTGACTAGATTGAGATTTGAGATCTAGAATCCCAATCCATGAGGATGGATAAGGTTGTAAGACTTTCCTAGACTTCTAGAAATCCTTCGAAGGAATAAAGTAAGATACTAAAATTAGATTTGGAGATAAATATCCAAATACTTCAATAAAGAGGAAATTATTGGGAAGAGGTGGAATAAATATTGAAGAAGAAAAGCTAGCTTTAAAAGTACCTTTGTGGAAGAAACAGAGGGAAAGCCTAGGAAAATAGGAATACAACATCCTTAATTAACTAGACGCAGTTAAGGGAAACAAGTTGGGGAATGAATGATTATATAAGAAGATTTCGGATAGACAAGGGTTTATCTATAACTGGAGAAAAATATCTCTGCTCAGGGGTGAGCTATGGAGAAAGAGCTCTAAGGTTGGAAGACAACTAGTGAAACCTAAGTGGTATGCAAATTAAAATTTGAATGCTCCTTGAGTTAATTTAGAACGTTGTGATGAATTACTGGAAATGATAAAGTAGCCATGTTAGTATTGAAATTCTGAGTTTAACTCGATGTTCATAGAATTGAAAAATTTATCAGTATCGTTATCTTTTGTTGGTCTGTACATTTAACAGAAATCACTATAGAGGAAATAGTAACATCTGTATAGTTGCACAGACATACTCTGTAGAGGAACAACTCTCAGAGTGTCTAAAACCCAGTGATGGGTCAAGATCTTAGGTTAGGTACCTCACAGAAAAGTGATATTCCTGTAATTTAGTGTTTTATTATTTTGTTAGTAAATTTTACAGGTTATTTAGGAATGAATACTAAATAGAAAGTGGCATACAGAAACGTAACATATAGATACTTATATCTAAATACATGCAGTATTGTATAATTAGATATTTCTTTACCAGCTAAAGAAAAACAAACCAGAATTGAAATTAGTAAGGACATGCATATATCGGAACTCGGTTTTTATGTTGAAAGCAGAAAATGAAATTAACTTAGAAGGGAACATAGTCTAATATTTTAGTTAACTAGAAGAATATAACTGGAAGGAGTTATATTTTATTCTAGAAGCATTTTATTTCTAGCATTTTAAAAAGGCTATGAGATGTGATTTTCCTATTCTATACTGAACGACAAAGAAACTATTGTTTACTAATTATACTAGGAAATTATCATTTAAAGTTAAAATTTGGAATTTAGATGATTCAATATTCACTTACCAAAAAAATCTGGCAGAACTATAGAACTGAAATACTAAACAACATTAGCTAACAATATAGTACAGTGTACATAATTAGAAATATAGAATACATACATTGGGATTATTTATTTGAAGAGCATACATATATACATGTGTATGGAATGAATTCTTCACATGAACCAAATAGAAAAACTATTGCTAACAATAAAGGAAAATTATATTAATACAATATTAAAGTATAAGTGTAAATTTCTAGCTCACTGAAGGATAAAACCAGAGTCCAATTTTCTGACAGCAAAAATCCTAACTAAACAATTTCAGACAGTACTATAGTATACATATAGATCTGAAGATAGTTACATTGCAGAGTTGTAGGGACTAAGTCCCATAAGAGAATAAAATGGGAAATATCCGTAAGGAGTCATAAATGAACTCCTATTCTTCAACAGAACGTGAATACCAACCTGAATAAGAAAAGGGAGTCAAATTAATGTTGGAGAAATTGAAGGACAAAAGCATTCCATTACGAACACCAAGTTACGCAATTACCTGAAAACAAGAAATCCAATGGAAGTTAATACTAGTGGAAATTTTAGATAGAAATTTATTACCAAATAAAATTACAAAGAAAGAAACAATTATCTATACATTGTATGAATTAAATCATTCAGACGCAGACATTTATATATCTTTGTTGGAAGACAGAGATATTTGTAGTCAGATGATAAGAAATAGCAATGGAATTATGATAATGATACCCAGTTGGGTAAAGTCAGGACAATCTATGAACTTAATTAAAACCCCCTTAAATCAAAATGTAGAATATAGGGACAAATGTCATAATAACAATTAATGATTATTAAAGTTCATAACATACTTTTTTTCTAGTCCTCGGCTATTGGTTGTAGAAATTTGAATAATTTGCTGAGTTATTCACCGAGATTATCCTGGTCACATACTATTTGAGCTTCATACATAACACATAATATCTTCTACGCATTAATCATCACATGCGGAAATAAAAACAACAAGCGGTATTGAAAACATTCACATGCGCACATAGAAATTCAACACATATAACACAATATGTATACTGGGGAAAGCTTACATCTAAAAACCCTCTACTATTTGTATATTATAATGAAGAATAATCATGTAACAATCTCATTACAATACTCCTCACAAGTACTCAGTAATGTCCCCAAAAGTTACACACAAACTAGCTCAGTTTTTGAACAAATCATGGGTTCAAAACTCCTCCACTATTTGCCTCCCTCTACTGCACGATCCAAGATGAGAGAATGGATTGAATGAATTCGAATTCCCTTGGCTTTAACTGCGCAATCCTCATTGGCAATCTCCTCCAATGATTGTGAAAAACTCATGCACACTATAGTCACAACTGATAGTAGACTCCACCCTTTCACCCACCTCTAACACTGGTCTCCATTGAATTGTCCATGCACTGCTGTTAACTGATGTGTTCTTTAGTTGAATAATGAGTTAATAATTAGTGAATTAATTAATAATTAATTCACACCACTCATCACTAGTGTATTTATCAGTTAGACTAAATACAACTAGTTCAACTAAGTTAAACCGAACACAACTCCACCAACTGTCTCATCAACTCCACCAAACTCTGCCACTTGAGTCCTAACTGAAGTCAACCATGCAATAGCTCAACTAACCCTTAGGAAATTCGAATTTCCTTCTGCCAGCTGCATGTGCCACATCTGTAGCTCGAACTGAAGTGCTCCAAGAGGATAAGATAATGTTTATATTCCAAATATTATTAAGGGCTAATAATATTTGACTGTTCTATTTTTAGACAGGTAGTCTAAAAATAGACTTCGACCTGTATGTCTAAAAATAGATGTCCATCTATTTTTACCAACTTGACCAATCATCCAAGAATAGCATCCCGCAACTCCTAGACCATGCTCCATATGTCTAAAAATAGACATAGTCTAAAATAGACTTTTCGACAAAAATCACATGTGTGGTCCCCACCTAGTTTAGGTGATCACTTTCCAACTAGGATCAGGAAAGATGTTTTAGGAGGCCTCCTTCACTGTTTCTTGTTGCCATTTTCAACACTCCCTCTCAACAAGAAAGGACTGTCTTTGCATGCGACATGCAACTCCATGCATTCGCCCTGCAACCTTCACAAGCGCCATGCAACTCCATGCATGCGACATGAAACTCCATGCATTTGCCATGCCCCCTTTTCATGAGCCATGCAAACTCATGCATGCACCATGCAACTCCATGCATGCGCCATGCACCCTTTGCATGCAACATATCCGAAACTGAATAGGCTCCAAACAACTCAATCAGTCTGATGCATCTATCATCAAAGTCTTCGACTTCTATTGGTACCAACTACACATGTCATCAGGAACCACTGCGCTGTTGAAATCTTGCAACCATACACTCTGAACTTGCTGTCAACTCTAATCCGCGCTCCAGTACCCGACACTGTCAGTTTGATCTACCTGCATCAATCCAACTGATCATGCTACTGATGCTCTGTGGGTACCTCGTAGCCAGGTTCAATTCATGAGATCCACACCATCTCAAGAATCCTGCCCAGAAATCTCCTCTTGGGATTAATCATGCATGTCACCCCACCTCTCACCTGGTGGTATAGCTTCATGCACTCCCTCTGCCCATCTGGCACGAAATTTCTCTGCATGAGTGGTCTCTCCCACTCCATGATCCTCTTGTGGCTGCTCCACACCCCGAGGTTCACCTTCACCTGCATGCAAAACTTGCTCCCTCTCAAGCATTAGTTGCATGTCTTTCTCTCGCTTCCCAACAGTAGGAAGCTCTGTAGACATCCCATCTACTTCAAGTCTGTAGAGATTCTTTGCCCGAATCCAAACCTTCTTGACTTCTCCCGTTGCCTTGTGCTGAAGGAAAACTTTCCCTTCTCTAAAGAAAACTTCATACCCTTTATCCTCTAACATTGCGACTGAGATTAAATTCTTTGTTAGACCTGGTACATGCAATACATCTTGTAAAAGAATGAGTTTACCTGACTCCCTCTGAAAGGTTATGGTACCAATTCCGGTCGCATTGTATCGTCCATTGTCGCCCAACTCAACATGCAACTGGAGATATTTCTCCACCAAGTCACTGAAAAGATTCACATCTCCCGTCATGTGAAAGGAAGCGCCACTATCAAAATACCACCCCGATCCCAATTCACTAGACACCATGCATGCGATCAATGAGAAGTCCAGCTCAAATTGCGAGGCAAGAGCCTCACCAGCTGCAGCTCCAGCAGCCTGCTTGTTCTTCTTCTTTTGTGGAAAATTCGTGGCGTAATGTCCATGATCGTGACAGTGAAAACACTTCACTTTGGACATGTCACACTTTTTACCATCCGCACCGGATTGAGAAGCCTTCTCCTTGCCCTTCCACTCCCTTGCTTTGGCAGCCAAAGTGCAGTCTTCTTCATCAGATATCTTTGACGAAGATCCATCTCTGGTACTCCGCCGGATCTCCTCTTGCACAAGATCAGACCACAGTCTTTCCCATCCTGGCAAATTTTCCCGACCATTGACACTATCCTGATATGCATGCCAACTTTTCGGAAGCCCGAGCAGAGCCAAGCTCACCATCTCCTCATCATCCACACTAACTCCTACACTCCCAATCTCATCCCTGCAGTGGACAAACTTGGTCAAGTATACCGGAATAGTGTCATTCTTCTCCATCTTTATTTTCCTGAGTTTATCCTTGAGTGCCAACTTCCTTTGGTCACTCTTGCTCTGGAAAAATTCTTTCAAAGCTTTCCACATCAAGAATGGAGAAGCTTTACCATGCAGGCTGGATACTATGTGATCCTTCACGCCCTCCAACAGAATCCTTCGACACCTTGCTGTCTTCTTTTGCCAAGCTTCAATCACAGCAGCATCCGTAGAAGTAGGCTTTGGAATTTCTTTCTCTATGAATTCCAACAGCCCATTTTCATCTAACACTACCTCCATCTTGTCTTTCCATGCAATATAATTCGAGCTGCCTTCAAAGGAATACTCCAATCACAATCTGACGAAAGACATCTTTGCTTTTGACACCAAGAAAAACAATTCTGCAATTCGAATTCCAACAACTCCAAACTCAACCGCTTCCGATCTACACTTGAGAACAAATTATTTCTAGCACAGAGATTGAATGTAGGGGCATTTACTGGATATATCACCTTTCAGAGAAAGGATGGATCCAGAGGCTACCTAGCCCACTTACAGACTCTGTCTACCGAAATAAGTTTGTATTCACCGTAATAGATCTGATGATCAATATAGCTCTGATACCATGTAGAAATTTGAATAATTTGCTGAGTTATTCACCGAGATTATCCTGGTCACATACTATTTGAGCTTCATACATAACACATAAGCTCTTCTACGCATTAATCATCACATGTGGAAATAAAAACAACAAGCGGTATTGAAAACATTCACATGCGCACATAGAAATTCAACACATATAACACAATATGTATACCGGGGAAAGCTTACAGCTGAAAACCCCCTACTGTCTATATATTATAATGAAGAAGAATCATGTAACAATCTCAGTACAATACTCCTCACAAGTACTCAGTACTGTCTCCAAAAGTTACACACAAACTAGCTCAGTTTTGAACAAGTCGCGGGTTCAAAACTCCTCCATTGTTTGCCTGCCTCTACTGCACAATCCAAGATGAGAGAATGGATGGAATGAATTCGAATTCCCTTGGCTTTAACTGCGCAATCCTCATTGGAAATCTCCTCCAATGATTGTGCAAATCTCATGCACACTATAGTCACAATTGATAGTAGACTCCACCCTTTCACCCACCTCTAACACTGGTCTCCACTGAACTGTCCATGCACTGAGTTAACTGATGTGTTCTTTAGTTGATTTATGAGTTAATAATTAGTGAATTAATTAATAATTAATTCACACCACTCATCACTAGTGTATTTGTCAGTTAGACTAAATACAACTAGTTCAACCAAGTTAAACCGAACACAACTCCACCAACTGTCTCATCAACTCCACCAATCTCTGCCACATGAGTTCTAACTGAATTCAACCATGCAATAGCTCAACTAACCCTTAGGAAAAGCGTATTTCCTTCTGTCAGCTGCATGTGCCACATCCAAGCATCAAACTGAAGTGCTCCAAGAGGATAAGATAATTTTTATAGTCTAAATATTATTAAGGGTTAATAATATTTGACTGTTCTATTTTTAGACAGGCAGTCTAAAAATAGACTTTGACCTGTATGTCTAAAAGTAGATGTCCATATATTTTTACCAACTTGACCAATCATCCAAGAATAGCATCCCACAACTCCTAGACCATGCTCCATATGTCTAAAAATAGACATAATCTAAAAATAGACTTTTCGACAAAAATCACATGTGTGGTCCCCACCTAGTTTAGGTGATCAATCTCCAACTAGGATCAGGAAAGATGTTTTAGGAGGCCTCCTTCACTGTTTCTTGTTGCCATTTTCAACAGATTCCACTTGACCATTTTCTTGTGGATGATAGGGAGTAGATTTTCTATGTCTGATTTTGTACCTCTCCATCATTTGTTCCACTAGCCTTGATGTGAATTGAGCTCCTTGATCTGTAACAATTTCCCTTGGGACACCAAAACAAGTAAAAATATTCTCAAAAATAAAATTAACTACAGATGCTTCAGTAGCAGAAATTAATGGCTTGGCTTCTACCCATTTGGTAACATAATTAGTGCAAACTAATATATATTTCTTTTGTCTTGATGGAGGACTAATAGGTCCTACAAAATCTAAAACCCATTTTTCAAAAGGTTCAATATGTACTTGAGGCTGCAATGGAATCTCACCTGAAGGAGAAGGTTTCCCTACCCTTTGGAAGCTGTCACACCTTTTGACATATTATTTAGCATCTTTAAAAAGGGATGGCCAATAGTATCCTAAATGAAGGACCTTATAGGTTGTCCTCTTATCAGCAAAGCGTCTGCCACAAGGTTCATCATGATATGCCTTGAGGATCTCAGGCATCTCATCTTCCCGAACACATCTTTTAATGATAAAATCTAGACTTGTTTTGTATAACTCACTAGCAACCCATGAATATTTTTCACTGTCATAAATGATCTTTCTTTTGTCTCTTGCATTCATTATTGAAGGAAATTTCCCTGAAACTAAATAATTAGCAATGTCAGCAAACCAAGGATTATGAGTAGAAATTGCAAAAAGATATTCATCAGGGAATTGATCTTCAACTGGAGTGTTATCTTTGATGTTTTGGAGTCTAGATAGGAAATCAGCTACTGTATTTTGTTTTCGAGGCCTTTCTAGAATGGTAATGTTGAATTCTTGTAAAAGCAATAACCATCTTATGACTCTGCCATTAGTAATTGATTTTTTCATTAGATATCTAATTGCAGAGTGATATGTGTGAACAAAAGTTTCATAGCCTGTTCTATAATGTCTGAATTTTTTTATGGCATGAACAACAGCTAAAAACTCTTTTTCAGTTACAATATAATTTAACTCTGAAGGAGTCAAATTTTTACTTGTATAGTAGATGGCATAAGGAATCAGGTCTTTTTGTCCCAATACTGCTCCTAAAGTTGTATCTGAGGCATCTGTTGAAATATGAAAAGGTAACTTCCAGTTAGGTCCCCTTAAAATAGATGCTTCAAAGATTTTTGTTTTTAGGGTCTCAAAGGCTAACTGGCAATCAAGATTCCACTTGAATTCACAGTCCTTGGTAAGTAATTTGAAAAGTGGAGATACTATCTTGGTGAAGTTTTCTATAAACCTTCGATAGTATCCTGTAAATTCGAGAAAATTCCTAACATATTTTTGACAACTTGGAATAGATAAGTTAGAGATGACTTCAACTTTTGACTCATCAACTCTAATCCCATCCCCTGAAATGTGATGTCCCAAAACAATTCCTTCAATAAACATCATAAAACACTTCTCATGACTTAGTGAAAGATTTGCTTCTTTACATCTCTTTAAAACTTTTTCCAAGTTTACTAAAGCTTCTTCAAATGTGTTTCCATAAACTGTGAAATCATCCATATATACCTCTACACAATCATGTATTAGATCTGAAAAAATTCCTATTACTGCCCTTTGAAATGTTGCAGGTGCATTCATAATCCAAATGGCAATACTCGGTAAGCATAGGTACCCCAAGGATAGGTAAATGTTGTTTTGTCTTGATCTTCAAGTGCTACTTGGATTTGGTTATAACCACTAAACCCATCTAAAAATGAGAAGTACTTTTTTCCAGCTAATGTATCTAACACCTGATCTATGAAAGGTAGGGGAAAATGATCTTTAAGAGTAGCTTTTTTAAATTCTTAGTAGTCAATACATACCCTCCATTTACCATTTTTCTTTGGCACAATTACCAAAGGAGAAACCCACTGACTATCTGAAATGGGATAGGTAAAGTTGACATTTAACAATTTCTACAATTCTTCCTTAACAATCTCCCTAAGATTTGGATTCATCCTTCTCTGAGGTTGTCTGATTGGTTTACAATTTTCCTCTATGTAGATGTGATGAGTGCAAGTCTTGGGGCTTATCCCTTTCATATCAGTGTACTCTCATGCATATGTAGAAGAATGTCTTTGTAAGATCTTAACTAGCTCTTCTTGTTGAGATTTCTCTAGGTTCTTGTTTATGTTTAAAGTTTTGCCTGGAAATATCTCAATTGTAGAGTTGCCAAATTTATCCATGGAATAAAGAGACATTTGTCTTGATGATAAAAACTCAATGTTGGATTCTTCTTGAAATTGTTCATGTTTGTATTCTGAAGAGGATTCAAAGTTCTCTAAGGTATTCAGAATCTGGCTATCTTCACTAATTTCTGAAATTGTGAAGAGAGGTTGTAAGTCTTCTTCATCCTCTATCCATTGAGTATCATCTAATTCTGTAATTGTTTTTGCTGGAGGATAGAAGGTAAATTTCTTGGTTGAACTACCATCAGAGATGTACATATCACCGGATCTACAACTAATGAAAGCATCAGCTGTAGCTAACCAAGGTCTTCCTAATATAATAGGATGCCCTCCTAGATTATTCTTAGGAGTTAGGATAATAAAATCCACAGGATACTCCAAAGAATCTAGCGACACTGTAATGTCTTCTATTACCCCATCAGGTTTGATCACAGATCTGTCTACTATTTGTAATAATGTGGGTGTAAAAAGAAGATTAGGAAGTTTCAGTTTATCCATGATTTGTCTACTCATGATGTTGATTGTTGTTCCTAAATCAATAAGTGTGTTTTGGATCTCAGTTCCATTAATGTGTATTTTAACAACTGGATTTCCTGGGTCTAGATACTTTGGAATAGAAATATTACCCATCATGATATCTGCTATTTTTCCTGCTAGTTGAATTTTCTTTCTCTCTTATTCTTTTTCCTGTTTTCTTCATGCTCAACTCCTTTATTGTCTTTGCTAAGATTGGAATTTCCTTGATAGCTTGCAATAATGGGATCTTAATACAAACATTTCTCAGCTCATCTAGGAAATCATAATTAGGCACCATAATTTGTTTTTCTGCACCTCTATCAATTTGTAATCTTTCTGGAAAGGGAGGTGTAGAATTAGATGTTGATGGTTGCTCTAATATAGGAGTTGAAATTATTGGTTCTTTTGTTTTGATTTTTCAATATTTGGGTCTTGAAAAGATGTGTCTTCTTCAAGACTTTTATTTACCCATAGAGAATCTTCCTCAGAGTTGTTTTGCTCTTATATGATAACATAAGGTTTCCTCTTTTCAAGTATTCTTCCAGACCTAAGTTGAACATCACTAAGGTCTAAAGGAGTGATCAAATAAGTTGGAAACTGTTGGACTTCTATCATGTATGTGTTCTGAGGATTTTTATTGTTGGGGTTTGGTATGGGTTGGGTAGGCAACTGATTTTTTTTCTGAGGAAATGGTAATGGAAGTGGTTGATTTTGATGTTGTGGATTTTGATGATTCTGTTGAGGAGGGAAATGTGGATATGGTGGAAAGGATGGTGGATACTGATAGTACTGAGAGTATCTTCCATAGGGATTTTGTGCTCCTTGTGCCCAAGTTTGAGATTGATTTGGAAATTGGGGCTAAGGTTGCTGCCAAGAATTCCAATTTGGTGGGGGTTGATTATATAGTTGATCATGGAATCCTTGTGTTTGAGGTCCTTGCCAAGGCCTCCTAGAGACAAAATTGAGAGATTTTGTGTAATTTGTAGAGTTTTCTTCTTGAAAGATAGCTTTAAGACCAGGAAGTGAAGGAAAACTCTTGGTCTCATGTTTTTCTGAAAAAATTACACAGGTCTCTACTACTTTTGCATCCAAAGGGCACTCTCTCAAGGCATACTTCTTTCTACATTTGGGACAAAAGATTGCTAAGGCATCAAATTTAGTTTTCTGCTTGTTTTGTAACTTAAGGGTGTCTATTTGTTCACTAAGAATCCCCAAAATATCAAATTTAAATTCATCAAGCATATGTCCTATTTATACCCTACTTACTGTCCTAGAAGCAGATTTACTTGCCCTTGCAAGAGCAGGGTCTCTTGGTCCTTTTATAGTTTTAGATTTCCCTCTTGAAAGGTTGATACATAATTCAACTATTTCAGGTAATGTGAGCTTAGATATATCCCCTTTTCCCATCATGCTAAGGATATCTAACCATTCATCCCTAATTGTCTTCAATAAGAGAGCTTTCAAAGTGACTTGATCTAAGTTTTCCATTTTTTCCCTCTTGATGTTATAGTTAAACCTCTCCAACAAATCTTCCAAATTTTCATCCTCTTTTTGTAACATTTTAAACACTTCCTCCTTATGGTTGACTGGCATACAGTAATCCAAATACCTCTCTAGAAATTCTTGTTTCATGTCTTCCCATGTCCTAATATAACTGTTGATCAAACTCATAAACCATTTTAATGCTGCTCCTTTCAATGTTGAAGGGAATAGTTTAAGTTTTTGAGCATCTTGTAAGTAGTCATAGGTTCTACATAGGACTTCAAATTCAAATAGGAAGGTTTCAGGGTCTTTAGTTTTGAGTCCATAAAAGTTTGGAAGGACAGAGGGTGAAATTTTTTTCATAGTTGCATTGGTTTCTTCATCTACTGTAGGAAACCCAAAAGAGCTCCCCATTTCTCTTCTACCTTTTCCTCTGCCTCCTTCTCCTTCTGCACCTCTACCTCCTTCTCCTCTACCTATACCTCTACCCCCTCCAAATAGTGTGTGTTCTCCATTAAAAACTCCTCCTCCCCCTTCTTCTGCCATAGTTGATTCTTCTGTGGAAGTTGAAAAGTTTATGTCCCCAGCAGGGGTCTCAAGATCTTCTTCTAAGACAGGTTCAGTGGATAAAGTGGAAGGTCTTTCTAATGGAATATCTGATCTTAAGTTCTCTGGAAGTCTAGGATCATTAAAGGATGGAATGTGGGTTTGAGTTGGAGGTGTGCTGGCTCTTGGTCTTGGTGAAACAAGTGGTGTTCTAGGAATCAGGCTTCTGCTTCTTATGAATCTACCCCTTGAATCTCTTTCTCTATGCATATCATTGTTTTTGGGAGGTAAGAAACAAGGCTACCTAGTTACACTTCCCCCGCAACGGCGCCAAAATATCTGCTCAACTGAGTGTTCATAAATTGATGTCATAAATTGTCAACCAGGGCTAGTAAAATGTTGAAGTGAAGTGCACTATATGTGCCTAGGTATCTGTTTCTCACTACGTTGTGTTTAGTGTTTTTCAAATGTTTTTGGTTTTTTGTTTTTATTCTAAGGTAAAAAGAACTAAGTGTTGGTAAAAAGAAGTTTTTGGTCACACTAAAATAGAGCAAAACCTATTCTAAACTATGTATGGCACTTGAGAACAGAAAATGCAATAATTTAACAAGAGAAATAACTCATAGCATGAACTCAATAACTCATAACATGAACTCAATCCAATTCATTCATTAGAAATATATTGGAATAATTTGAGAAAAGGATAAGTTTAATGTAATGAGGTTCTTCTAAGTAAACAACAATCTACAATATCACAGAGAAAATCTCATCCATGGCTAGAAATTTGTTGGAACACATTTGGAAAAAAGATAGTCTGCAACCTAGTGAAGAATTCTACTCTAAATTAACCTATGACACCGAAATTAATCCATTCCACAACTCAAAATATCACTGTTAAACCTCATTCAATAATTAGAAATCTTTTGGAATAGCTTTGGAAAAGAGGCAGTTTGTGAAATTATGAGAAGTTGCAGAACAGTCAAGACTTCAAAATGACATTACCAATTCTTGTTCCTATGATGATGAAGTATTAGTAGAAATTAAGAACAGGAGTGGTTTGTAAATAATGAAGGCCATCAAGTCTAACTTAACAACTAGAATACAACTGACTAATAAAACTAAAAAATACAATGGATAAAACTGAACTAGAATGCAATCATTCAAACTTGAAATACAATGAACAGAATTGAACTAGAGTGCCATTAACCTCCGGAGTTTTACAACTAAACTAAAATGCAACTAATCACTGAAATACTACAGCTCTGTCTCATTCGGTGTTAGTGGTATTTTGGAACAATTCATAGAACAAGACTGGCTATAACATGTGATGTAAATGAGCATAAAAACATAAAGTTAAAAAAACACAACTAAGCTCTAAAACACCACAGCTAAGTCTCATTCAGTGTTAGTGATATTTTGGAATAATTCGTAAGAACAAGACTAGCTGTAACAATTGATGTAATTGAGCACAAAAATGTAAAGTATAGAAAAATGCAACTAATTCCTAAAATACTACAGTTATATCTCATTCAATGTTAGTGATATTTTGGAACAATTCATAAGAATAAGACTGACTGTAGCATCCAATGCAAGTGAGTATAAAACACAAAGTTCAGAAAATTGCTAAGCTAGGAATGCAACAAGGCTAAGGTTACTTATCTAAACAATGTGCACAGAGCTTCTCAGGTAGTAGGGGCCCTCTACCACCGGATTAGCATACAAATATTCTTAAGATTGCCTCAGATCTTGCAATAAAGTGGTACTTCTTTCATTAAAGGAAAAGTATTTCAAAAACAGAGTATTACGGTCTTTTGAGATCTAGCAACAAAACATCAATCTAGCTAGCTGTCTCTCAATCTTCCGAGTCATTCTTATAAAAGAAATACATAACTACCCTTGAGAAGAAACAGGAACAAGTGTCTTTTTCAATCAAAATCAAATTAGAACTCTTATGGAAGCCTCGTACTTTTGTTGGAGACATCTGTAGAGTCCCTGTCCTGGTAGGAATCTGCTTCTTGGCTTTGATCTCTTCCACGTGCATAACCACCTGTAGCTTCTTTCTCAGACTTCGTAGAGAGCAATAAATGATGTGGGAGTGTTGTGGAATTCAACCATATGCGTTTTTCCTTGAAGTGACACCTGTAACCTGTGAGAACATGAAGATAGCTGCGGAATAGGCGACTGGCTACAGAATGGCTGCATTCTGTAGCTGAGTCTAGTCAAAAATTACTACAACAACAAAACCATGAAAATATATCAAGTCAGTCATTGTATACATTCCTAAAGTGACTTTAATCAAACCTATTGACCATTTAAGCCTGTAATTGATAAGGGACAAAGGAAATGAAGTGAAATTTGGTAAAGGGAAAGGACATCTATGGGGCTCAACAACTAGTTATACAAATCTATTTGACAGATATATGTTATATCTGTATCACTGATATGGTAGTGATTTGGTGGTTGATGACGATGATTTTTGATGCCCTCCGAGGGGTTTTTTCTTTGAAAATAGGTGGAATATGGTACCCATATGTGTAAAATTGGTATGGCATATAGCTACGCATTGTACGCATAGGAAATGTTTGGGACCTTCCCGTGTAAGCATTGATGAAAGAGACGCTTATGGAGGCATGGGTTTTCGACGAATTTGATCAAAGTGTAATGGTTGTAAGGTACGATACCATCTTGACATGAAAGATTTTGTTGTAGTTGAATGTCAGGAGGATCGATGACATCTATGGACAATGATGTCTCCCACAGTGCCACGAAAGGATTCCCCTTTTATGGAGAGGGGTAATCCAAGGTACTGCTTCCTTTTTAGAAAATAGGTGTCGAAGTCGACAAAAAGGAAGCCTCAAACGAATGAGGGGTCGCCGATGTGAGGGGTTGGGGACCTTGATGTGATGGGTTTAACATAGGCATGTTGGTGAGGGGTGACTGAAAACTGATGATGGGGATTCAGTGGCCCAAGGTCAGAGTATACTAAGCAGCTTGGCGGCAATCATAGTCATTTCTGATGGGGAAATCCCTGGAGTTGGTAGGACTTCCAGGGTGGGTATAAATTGGCTGTGAATTTCATGGTGGCTTGTGCGTGGGGGTGTAATAATCCGACCAAGGGTGTTCAAGGACTACTTCCAAGGGAGAAAAATATGTATGAGAGGGTGGGGCGACGTAGTGCACCATTTGTGGTCTTCATACACTTACCAAAAGAATAAAATAATGGGGTCTGGTTTGTACAAAACACAGAGACGAGTACCCAAAAACATGAAAGTATTCGCTCACTAATGTTGTGAGGAAGGTGTTTTTCTGAGG
Source organism: Pinus albicaulis (assembly GCA_034641835.2). NCBI lineage: Eukaryota > Viridiplantae > Streptophyta > Pinopsida > Pinales > Pinaceae > Pinus > Pinus albicaulis. Next base: position 195,928 of record JAXQQM020088088.1, read on the forward strand.
GTTGGGGTCCCATTGGTTGGTCTCATGTGTGGGGTTGATGAAGTGGATGAAAAATTATCACAAATGCGATTATGCTAGTGGAGGTATGGTGGGCCAAATGCGAGACGCAATAGTGTGCTTTTGATCTGCTTGTAAAACTTGGTTGTCCGGGAAGGGGGGTTTTATTGTGTATTGCTAAAACTTGACCTTATGCATGGTGAATGGATGGGCATGAGGTACTTCTCAGACTAAAGTGGTATGGCCATAGCGTCACTTTTGTTGTGATATATGGTCTACTATGGGTGACGAGCACCATGGAGGGGAGGCTCTATCAGCCAACGAGGATGTTTATCATGTGCAGGGTGAGGTGATGATAAACACTGTAGGATATGAAGACCCTATGGTTGATTTTTGATGGAGAAATGATGTCAGGATATGCAGATTTTAATGGGACTCTATCATGCAGGGGGGTAGAATGATACCTGCTCTGGAACTTTCAGTAGATGGAGTTGTGGATGTTTTGCGAGCTTTTCCTGCAAAAACAAATATCTCAAGTGAAAGCATCCTCTTTATCAAATATTATTGAAATTCATGAGCTTTTAAAAAAGAAGATGAGAGAGGGCATATTTGTTGGTGCTGAAAAATTAATTTCTTGGGAATGTGATTATGTGGCATCGCCTTTGTTCACTATGGAGTGCTGATCACGGTGCAGCTTACGATTTGGAGAACGGATCTTCTGATCTCTCGTTATGGTCCTCCCAAGTTTTTGAAAAGGGCGATATATAGGTGAATATGGCCCAAATTATATTCATTTGTATTTGCTGAGGATGCCCCTTTTATGGAGAGGGGTAATTCAAGGTATTGCTTCCTTTTTAGAAAATAGGTGTCGAAGTCGACAAAAAGGAAGCCTCAACTGAACTAGGGGTCGCCGACGTGAGGGGTCGGGGACCTGGATGTGATGGGTTTAACATAGGAATGTTGGTGAGGGGTGACTAAAAACTGATGATGGGGATTCAATGGCCCAAGGTCGGAGTATACTAAGCAGCTTGGCGGTAGTCATAGTCATTTCTGATGGGGAAATCCCGTGAGTCGGTAGGACTTCCAGGGTGGGTATAAAATGGCTATGAATTTCATGGTGGCTTGTGCCTGGGGGTGTAATACTCCAACCAAGGGTGTTCAGGGACTACTTCCGAGGGAGAAAAATATAGATGAAAGGGTGGGGGGACGTAGTGCACCGTTCGTGGTCTTTGTACACTTTCCAAAAGAATAAAATAATGGGGTTTGGTTTGTACGAAACACAGAGACGGGTACCCCAAAACATGAAAGTATTCGCTCACTAATGTTTTGAGGAAGGTGGTTTGCTTAGGGTGGGGGTCCCATTGGTTGGTATCATGTGTGGGGTTGATGAAGTGGATGAAAAAGTATCGCAAATGGGATTATGCTGGTGTAGGTAGGGTGGGCCAAATGCGAGGTGCAATAGTGTGCTTTTGATATTCTTGTATAACCTGGTCATCTGGGAAGGGGGGTTTTATTATGTATTGCTAAAACTTGACCTTATGCATGGTGAATGGATGGGCATGAGGTGCTTCCCGGACTAAAGTGGTATGGCCATAGCGTCACTTTTGATGTGATATATGGTCTATTGTGGGTGATGAGCACCATGTAGGGGAGGCTCTATCGACCAACGAGGATGTTTATCATGTGCAGGTTGAGGTGATGATAAACACTGTAGGATATGAGGACCCTATGGTTCAGTTCTGATGGAGAAATGATGTTTGGATATGCAGAGTTTAATGGGACTCTATTATGCTAGGGGTAGAATGATACCTGCTCTGGAACTTTCAGTAGATGGAGTTGCGGAAGTTTTGCGAGCTTTTCCTACAAAAACAACTACCTTAAGTGAAAGCATCCTCTTTATCAAATATTATTGAAATTCATGAGATTTTAAAAAAGAAGATGAGAGAGGGCATACTTGTTGGTGCTGAAAAATTAATTTCTTGGGAATGTGATTATGTGGCATCGCCTCTGTTCGTTATGGAGTGATGATCACAGTGCAGCTTACGGTTTGGAGAACGAATCTTCTGATCTCTCGTTATGGTCCTCCCAATTTTTTGAAAAGGGCGATACATAGGTGAATATGGCCCTAATTCAATTCATTTGTACTTACTGAGTTTTTGAGAGGTTAGAGGCTTCTGTGTAGAAATTCTTGCCGTTGCAGTCAGCCTGAGCACCAGGGATTAGTGATATCATGCCCAGGTAACCTCCATGATGTCCTGTACTTTAATTTTTTTAGTTTGATGGTGTCAGGGTCCGTATAGAGTTGGTTTGTATGGATTTTGAGTGTTTTTTGCCCTAGATTATGCGTGTGATCAGGGAAAAAGCGCGACTTCTGTGTGCATTTTCCAAGGCTAAGCGTGCTTAAAGCGCTCTATTCCCCTTCAAGACACGTGCCTGTGGAAAATAAAATTGTGCCCTAAGTGCGCCTGTTTGAGGGACAGGCGTGCAAAAGGCCGAGGCAATTTTTTTTTATGTTTTGCCTATTTGTTGTGCTTTTTCTGTTTCTGATAGGTACATGTTTGGATGAAAGGTTGTTGTGGAGGGAGTGGGATTGGCCCAAGCTCTGTACTGCCTTGGCTGCTAATGCTGGGGCATGTTGTTAGCTGGCGCAATGGGGGCTCCTGAAGTTCATGGAGAACGAGCTTCTTCGGTCATAGGACCGATTGCTACGCTACTTGATCCAACATTGGCGTAGGAGGCACAACATTTTTGTGTTGCATGGGACAAACCTGGTTGATTGGGTTACTACCTCATGGTGAGGCATTGAGGTATCCACTCCCTTCCGGGAGAGTGGACTTGGAGAGGTTTCGAAGACGTCACTGTGGTGGGGTGCCTCTGTTTGAGGGATGCATTAGCATTGCATCAGTGACAGATTTGGCAGAGGGATGTGCTCTGGCGGTGATTGTGTGACTTTCCAGGTCGTTTTCTCTGCATCGGGCATCAGGCCCACAGGTTGGAGTATTGCGCCAATTGCGGTCCGAGCATTTCTATGATTTTTCCCATTTTTTCCATGACAGGATGGTGGCGCAACTCGACAAGGTCCATAGTGGATCGAAGTTGTTTGCGTATGCTAGAATTTTATGCAGCATTATGTACGGAAAGGTAGTGCTACTAAGGCCAATGGTGGCGGTGCCTCCTAGGGGGCCACAACAGCCTTGTATTTCGGAACCAACTGCTCGAGTGTCAGTTCTAAAGGATGTCTGGGGTCGAATGGACCGCTTGACTCAGGGGATTCCTGCTTGAGGTTTTATGGATGATCTCGAGGAGGTCTGGCTAGAGACTTTGATGGTCTGGGAGGGGGACTATCAACCTATTTTGTAGGGTAGCAGTCTTGGTTGTGATGGCAGCTCCTATGGTGGTACTGGGAGCGGTTGTGGGTCCAGATGTCCCTCCAAACGCGGAACACCCCTAGAGTGTACTTGTACATGGTGAAAGCGCCTATTATGAGGATGCTTCCCTTATTTTTGACGACTTTTTGTATCTTTGGGCTAGCCGTTGGGTCAGTGACACTATTTTTGTACTAAGACATATACATTGTGATATATGTATATGAGAGATATTTTTTGTTGCTCTACACGTTGTGTCACCTGTTTCGGTTTATGGATGATGTTATGCTAATGGATACCTATATTTTTGGTTTTTTATGTGTGATGGTTTATTCAAGATGCATTCCAGTTTAGGATATTGTTGGATATGCGATCAGCCACTTGGTTTTGACTCCTTGGTACATGTGTGAATGTAATATAGTCAAATTGTCTCAATCTTTTTGCATGAAAATATTTTCTAAATAGATGTGTATCTCTTGTCTCAAATGTTTGGTTTAACTACGACACTACTAACTGGGAATCGAGGTAGAAATGCACATGGCATATGCCTTGATGGAGGGCATTGCACATAAGTCCGATGATGGTGTCATATTCTGCCTGATTTTTTGTTGCAGAACCGATGCACACACCGTTTGAGCAGAGTGGTGATTGGTCAGGGTGGTAGATGACCCAGGCAGCTACGGCCAAACTTTGAGACCATCATGATGCTCCATCAAAAAATCTGAAGTAAGGTTCAGGTTGGTGATCCATGGCGACAATTTGAGCGTGCTTAATAAGTCTTTTGGTCAAAAAATTTCAGTAGACGGTTTTGTGTACGTTCACTCTAGGGAAGGGTCATATTGGCGCTTATGGGTAAAATTTCTTGACCGTTGATGGGGTTGTTGAGGCATGTCCCATCTGGTTCCATCAAGATGTATGCCCCCTATTGGAGGAAATATTTGATGATGTAGGGTCCTTTCCACAAGGTTTCAAACTTTCCTAGCCCTAGGGCTTCTCTTGCAACAACATAGCGGAGGAATAGTTCTCCCTTTGTGAATGAGCGAGGGTTGATGTGGCGGTCAAATGATGCTTTTACCCTTTTCTTGTGGGCCTCATTGTGTTGCGGCAACTGTCATTTGCTTTAGTTTACACACTCTTATTGTACTAGGCACTATTCTAGAGGCTGGGTATCATCCAGTAGTTCGATGGCGGTGTGCAAATTTGGGATCTTGTGGAAATCAGTGCAAAAGTGCAAGGTACCTTTATATTTTGCGATAGGAATAAGGTGGAAATCCTAGGATGTGGGGATGGTTGTAATCCTATTTCCAGTATGCGATGATATGAATCGTATATGGTGAATCGTGCCGTCGACTTTCAGTTGGGGAAGAATCTGTATGATGGGGTTTGTGTAAGTGCAAGGTTGGGTTCCCCGCTAGGATGGTCAATTTATTGTGGGTGGAAATTTTGCCTGCTACAGAGGTGCCTGAATGTTTTCATTAGTGGGCATACCTCTGGTGTGTGATTTTGGCCAGGGCAGATAGTGCATGGTATCACTGTGCCAACGGACTAGATTATATGGGAATCAACACTACTCGACATCCTAGATGTGGATGCCTGGAAGGGATATGTGGGAGGGATATGTTGTAGAAGATGTGGTCTTCTGCTTCCACTTCCATGTTATTGGCGTAGGTGTTTCTAACTCTTTGGGGGAGTGTAGAATCAACGCTGCTCTTGCCGCTCTTACCTTAGGGAGGCGCACACATTTAATCGTATGGTGAAAGTGTGAACAAATCTAAAAATAGGTACGTGTGATCTTCTCTTGGTTAGAGAGAAGCTTCTAAGGCAGAGAAGAGACTATGTGAAAACTGTTTGCAAGGGGATTTAGTTCTCTGCATTGATTGACTAGGTGGTCATTCAGATCGCATAGTCCGCATGTTATCCTAGGCTTGGACTGTGTCATGTTGGGTTGGTGTGTTTTCCTAGTTTTCCCGTCATGCCAATGCAAGGGTGGGGTCATTGACCTAGAGGTGGTGTACCTTTTATACCACTTACAGAGGTCTTCCTCTCTCTTCACTATGGTATGAATCATATCGATGGTAGGACAAAGTTGCAAGGCATAAGTGCAGTGTCGCTCATAATGATTTCCTTGACATATCAGGAAAAATAGCCTAGATATGGGGGTCCCATCGCGCTTAGTTTGTGGCATGGTAGGGAACCAATGTTGTAACGTTGCTAAATTAGGGAAAGTGGCGACTACATGATTGGGCATCTTGCATAACGTACATGTTGGTCTTCTCTGTGGAGAGCAGTTGGGGGTAACTAGGGGTTCCCTAATTGGTCGCTTTTCAGCTGACAAGAATAGGATGGATCTACTCATCACATATTCTCGAGTTGTGGAGCTGTCTATGGACTCCTCATCCATGTTATCTTCTTGGGAGAGACGGATGATGGCTAAGCGTAAACTAGCGAGGGCTAGCTAGAATAAGGGGATATAGTGACAATTCTCTAGTAGGTGGTTGTCGATGCATAACGAACATGTGAATTTCATTTCCCGCAATCCAACGTTGTAAACCCGTTCTATAGGATACCATCTGTGGATGAGTTCTAGGGCTGCGCATTCTTCGAGGAAGTGACCACGTTCATCTCACAGTGTGCAACGTATAATAGGCGAGGGCATAATTGAGGGTCTTTCTAGTGCCCTTTGTTCTTCTTGTAGGTATAGGATGGTATGAGGTGCATTTCCAGATGCCTGGGTGGAGGGATCCTCTTGATAGGATCACTCAATGGCATGTAAGACATCCCTATATTGCGGGATCTCTGGGAAATGATGGGTATAGTTCCCGTTTTTGTTGCAGAGAGCGCATGCGTGATTGGTACGCAATGATTTGCCTTTAAATTTGGTGGTAGGTTCCTTTTTACGAGAATGTGGCATCGTGGTGTCTGCCTTATAACCGAGGAGTGGTTTTAATTCATCGAGATCTGGACATATATGAGTAGAGTGACCTATTACGTCGCATATGGTGCAGACTAGTGAGTCCTGTTGTATGGCGGGGGTCACCATATTCTTTTGTCTCCTCTCAGTTTTATTAGCTGTGATAACCAGTTTTGCAATGGAAATTTCCTTTGCAGGGATGGTTTTGACTATTTCTTGGGTGGGTACGGCCTCCTCGGGACTAAGGGGCTTCAACCCTATGGCAGTGACGTGGGTGGCTCCTGTTCCTATAGGGGAATGAAGTACTAAAATAGTATTGCAATTGATATGTTTGGTAATACCAGTGTTTCCAAAACTTGTTGGGAGGCGAAACCAACTGGGGGGTAGAGGAAAGGGGTTTGGTAGGCGGCGTAGGCTAGAGAGGTTGTCGTGGCTAATGAATAAGCGCCATTACTGCTTGTGTCTGTGTCCTGAATATCCTCGATGATTGATGTGGACATCATGCACACTAGAGCCCCTGTGACATCAGGTGATGACTCAGGGATTATGGGTGGATCTCTTAGGAATGACCCTAGAACGGACGATGGTTTGAATTGGCCGAGGCCATATTCTTGGTATCGTGAGAGAGCATCTAAGGGTGTATATACATAGGGTATAATTACATCAATTTTTTTTAGGGGTCTCTTCTCGCTATGCGTCAATTGGTCTACAGTAATGATATGGTCCTCGTGGGGGAACATCATGATGCAGAAGATGAAGGAGGATATGATTGACATGGTGTACATATAACTCTTCCCAATGAGTATATTGTAGTCCAAGTGAGCATCCAAGACTTAAATGTCTATGTGGAACGTATTTCTGGATAATCAGACCGAGACGTTTTGGTAGAGGCCGACAGGGGTTGATGGTCGACCGTCGTATGCTCTAAGCATGATGACTGAGGGTTTTAGTTCGAGAGACCCTAACTTTTGCCAAATTGTTTTGGATATGATGCATGTGGATTCACTCTCGTCTCTGACACATCAGTGAATTGTGATATTTTGGACTGACACTATTATTTGGAAGGCGACCATGGAAGGAAGTCTGGGGGTGGCTTTGTCTAAGTCAAAAGCCAGTAGGCATGTATCGACAGGGTCGATAGTGCCTAATGAAGAAAGTAGGGCTTTCCATTATTCTGGGCATGACTGCAATACTTCCAAAGTTGACATAACAATGGGTGATTGTGCTAAATCATCCATGATGCTATAATTATGGACCGCTTTGGAGTAGTTTCCTACTTTCCTATTGGGTCCCTTTGCCATTTTTTGCAATGGTTCAATAGGCATCTTTGAAATGGTCAAAGGTGAAGTTAGTGCTTTGGTACTTGTCCCTAACATAATGGTGTCTGGTGGGGTGTCATAATTACGATTCTGTGTTTGGAAAAACATCTCTTTGTTAGTGCTTACCATTCCTTGATGGGGGAATTGTTCCTGCATCATAGTTGTTTGCTAGGAAGATCCTCCTTGTCCTTAGTTACTTTATAGCTTCTTCATCTCAGGGAGATCGGGACAGTGGTGAGTGTAATGGCCATACTCACCACATATCGAACAAGAATGGTTTGTTTAGAGAGGTGGCCTTTTTCTCTACTGTTGGGCATTGCTTCGCTCCTAGCTCTGATTCTTGTTAGAGATTCCTCCAGTCTGGGATAGCGGAGGAAGTTTCTGGTTGTTGCCCCCTTGTCCAGGGTTATCTTTTGGCTTATTTTTTTATTTTTTATTCACCATGTTAGGAGGGTAGTTCTCCTGGTTATATTGGTGAGGTTGGTTTTTGGATGACTGCACAAAGTTCACCTGTGCTTTGGTCTACATAGGTGGGTCTTATGCTGGGGACTGAGCATAACGCAATCCCTAGTTTACACCTGGTTGTTGGAGGGGAGCTCTTCCGTTAGTTTTTCTTTTTGTGTATAGGGTCCTCTGAGCTAGATGATAAGGTCCTCCCTAGTGATACGCTTGTGCCCTATTGGTCAAATTTTTCTTAGGCATATGATGACTTTGAAAACCGGGTTGAGGTATGTTCTGGGTAGAACTGTACGTATAATTTGGGTTTTGAATATTGCTGCCTAGGTAACCCTAGGTCAATGGCCCAATTAGTCCATCTATAGAGTTTGAAGCGCCTAGAAATTATTGATATGTTTGCAGGCACGGGGCGTTAGGCAGGATGTTGTAAATTTATCCTGACTGCGTATAAATCAGCTCAAGCTGCTGGGTTTTGCTGATTGCGTCCTCTTTAGATGTGGGCCTTTATTGCACCACATCCTTTGAAATCTCTGTCGTGAGAGTTTTCAGGAACAAATCTAAAAGGACCCGGTTGTCGATTTTTTCTTTACATAAACTACGACGCCGCCTCCATTCGTGGAGATGGTCTGAGATATGGACGGCGGGGGTTTGTTTGAAATGTGTCAGTAATTCGATTCCAGAATCATGGTGAATGGGTAACTGAAAATATGTTAGGAACGCGGTGGCGAGGGCACAAAGGTTCCATGTGAAGCTGAGGGTTGCTTCACGTACCACTTCGCGGCTACTCCTGTCAGAGTGCATTGAAATAGTCTCAATCGCATAGTGTCGTCAATGATATTGTTCGATGAGAACAATAGGTGGAAGGTCATGACATGATTACCTGAGTCTTCCACTTTCTTTCCTTGAAAATTTGGAATATCCGAAGGGAGCTTCATGGGCATGGGAGGGCATGTAGGGTTGTTTGCGATGGGGTCATTTGTCATCTTGGTTAAATCGGGCAGATTCAACGAAGCTAAGAAAGGTGACTGGGAGGTTGATGCCATTGCAATGTGAAAAAACAAAAAGTTCTGGTTAGGAAGAGGGTTGGTCTGCAATGTACCCTGTTGTGTATTTGGCTAGCTTCCCGAATGGGATGCACTCCTCTGCCCCCTAAGGGTCGTAGGGGGAGTGGTGTGTGGCGTGGTGTTGGGAGACCGATTAGGGTTCCCAACTATGAATGCCCCAATAAAGGAAGAACCAAAAATGGTCGCAGTGTTTTTAATCAGCGATTGTCAATGATGTCAACCCAAGCAGCACCAGGGGCTAACCCAATATTGCATGGGAATTTTTACCTACAAATTAATATATTCTGGGTCAATAATGCTTTTGATGGTTTCTACTTATCGACATGTTTTTGTTGTTATATGGCGCGCCATGTAATTCCTCACGGTTTGAGAGATATTCATGTTTGAAGTTTGCACCCCTAGTTAGTGGGCTAAAATCCCATGGGGTTGGGGCATGGGTCATTGAAAAGTCATAATTAATATTTTTTAAGCTCCTAAAATCCCTCCCACGTTCACTTGTTGAAGCCCCTTTCAACATAAGCATTTATATAAATTGTGATCTTCATTTCCTCCTTAGGCAAGGGATTCGGCCATCTGAAACAGGTCATCGTGGAATTTGCACTCTAATTTTTTTTCTACGAAGGTTAAAAAGCTAAAAAATTTATGAGGCGAAGTGGAAATCTTGAAGAAGCTGCTGTAAAAATTTCAGATCAAGGTGCGCAATATTTTTGGAGATATGATCTGTGGAAGTCAGGGTTTTGGCAGGATCCTGAAATTCATCTCAAAGAAGTGACCTAAGTAAATTCGTCATAACTCTCTCTCTAAGTATTGGATTGGAATTCTGTAAAAAGTGGCAGATATTGCATAGTATTTACTTTTCACTCTATCAATTTCAGAGCCAAATGAAGAAAAATGACACGTGGCATGCCGTACAAGTGTGCTCTGCTGAAACAATCCATAATTAGGGCATTGTGAGAGATTGGGTATAAATCTCTCTTGAAGAATCCAAATTGGGTCAGAACTATGGCATTGGAAAGACGACTCAGAGGACTACTACAAGACCAAAAATCATATATTGAGGATCTGAAATAACGGAGATACACCAGATTCAATATCGAGCTCCTAGAAGGCAAGAAAAAACTAGATCATGTGTTGTCAAGGATTGCAAAGGACCAGAATTTCTACGGCAACAAAGAAAATCAAGGTGCAGCAGAAGGTAGCATGATAAGAGAAACAATCAAGGTGCATAATAGCAGCAATAATTTCATCATATGAAGTCTTCAAGTGGGCAGCACTGCATACAATCATTGTACTTAGTCATTGTAAATACATTATTGTACAAATTGTACTAGTGTCTATCTGCCAAGGATTGAAGGGGCAGTGTTGGGAGGTCTAGGATCATCATTAGGTGGTTGTGTCAAAGTTGGGGTTATGGTCTAGTATATCTTCTTCTTCTACATCATTCTATATCATTGTAAAGTGGACCATTTTCCCCGGTACGGGAGTCCATTCTTCTTTTATTATTCTATAGGGTGGTAAGGTGGTGCTAGGGTGAGTTGTAGCTCATTGGGTGTTGGGGCATCCGTTCAGTTGAGTACTAAATAATCTTGGGCGTTGGGGCGTCCATCCAATGGGAGCCGGAGAAGAATGATTTTTTAGGTTCTAGGAAGTTGGAGCTTTATTTTCAATTGGAGTTCAATATTAAAGAATTATTAGAAAAGCATTAGGTGGTTTTTGTCCTGGAGTGGGTTTCCACATTAAAAATTGTGTGCATTTGTGTTCCTCTTGTTTGCTACTATCATTGTACAAACACTGATAATAATTGAAGATTAAATAATGCCCTAATTGAAAGGAATACTGATTCACCCCCCCCCCCCTCCCTCTTAGTATTTCCAACAATTGGTATCAAAGCTTGGTTCCTTCAATATCAGTTTAACAACTAGAAGGAGGTCATGGAGCATACCAAGAATGGTGTACCTCTATTCAATGAAAATAATTATGCACTCTGGAAAGGAAGAATGGAGGTCTATCTCTTGGCGCAAGGTTACGAAGTATGGGACACTGTTCAAAATGGATTTACATCAACCAAGGATGAACAAGGTAAGAAGAATTTGGTAACTAATGCAAAAGCAAAGAATATTATTATCAGTGGACTTATTGAATCTGCCTATCATAAGGTGTTGGGTTGTAAAAATACCAAAAATGTATGGGACAAGCTTGAGAATATATATGCAGGTGACTCAAATGTCAAAGAAGAAAAGCTTCAAATCTATAGAGAAAAATTTGAGCAACTCAGAATGAAAGAAGATTGCAACATTGTTGCATACTTCCAATATGTTGATGAAATAACCAATACTCTGGAAGGATTGGGAGAGCCAGTTGACGAGAAGACTATTATACAGAAGATTGTTAGAACATTACCAGGGAGATTCAACCCAAAGGTATCGGTCTTAGAATATAGTGCAAATATGGAAAAACTCATCAAAGAGGAATTACATGGAGTTCTCATAGAATATGAAATGAGACTTGATGAAGAAGAGGGTACTTCGCATCTAGAAAATGCATTCGTTGCATCTAAGAAAACCAATAAGGATAAACAACCTTCAATTGAAAATAAATGCACCTGCAAGTGTGAAGAAAAGGGATATGGTGAAGAAGGTCTTTCAAATGAAGAATATGCTTACTTCACGAGAAAACTAAAAAATTTTAAGGGACAATTCAAAAGTAAACTTCCATTGATATGTTTCAGCTGTAATCAGGTTGGGCATTTTGCAGCAAAATGTCCAAACAGAAGTAATGGAAACTCAAAATGAAAGAAAGGCTTTAAGAAATTCAACAAGCAAGGATCCAAAAGGAAGTTTCTCTCTAAAGAATATAGCTCATCATCCGATGAAGACAATGACAGTGAAGAAGAATCCAATGAGAGAGTATTGTTTATGGCCAAGCACAATAAAACCAAGCATAATAAACAAGAGGTATCAAACAACGAATAAGAAGGATGGACCATAGAATAATTTTATGAGGAAGCAATCAAGCTTATAAAATATCTCAAGGCGGAGAAGATCTGTTCCAATACTCTTAAAGAACAAGTTCAAGGTCTCAAAATTGAAGTTGAAGAACACAAATGCATTCAAGAGTCACTACAAAAGAATTTGGAAGAAAGCAACCAAGAAAGGGAAGAATTAGAAGCCGAAGTAGTCTCGCTGCGTGAGGAAGTGAAGAAAGGAAAAACTATGCAAAACTATGCCAACAGCTCAAGGGAATTGGAAGAACTCATCAATAATCAATGATCTTACAACAACAGAACTGGCATCGGTTACAAAGAAGAAGAAGCAGGACCTTCTACAACAAAATACAATGAACCTATGAGATCTGACATGCATGTAGACTTCACTAGAAAATATTCACAAGAACAACCTTGGAAGACAATTCCTCGACGAAAATTTCCATCCAGGTACCAACATATTTTTTATGGCTACTATTATTCATGTGGAAAATTTGGTCATAAAGTTGTAGAATGTTGCACATACCCTAGGAACGAACACAATTCCAGGAGATCTGTCAAATATGGACCTCCCAGGGCTCAAAAAAACGTTAATAGATTTGAACATTTAAGAAATAATATTGAATGTTACAAATTTCGAAACTTTGGACACATAGCCAAAGACTGCAGACTTGAAAATCCTCCAGAAGAATATTCGAAGCCATAGAACGAATGAACATGGAAGAAGAAGAAGAATGATAATTGTGCTTTCGATTTCAAGGCTCAAAAGAACAAAGATGTGTGGCATGTTGACAGTGTTGCTCAACGCATATGACTGGAGATAGAAGGAAATTTGTATCTCTGAAAGAGAAGAAGGATGGAACCATATCCTTTGGAAATGATGGATCTTCAAATTTTATAGGATCAGGTACTGTCACTTTTGGAAGAAAGTATGCTCTAGCCAAGAATGTTCTATTGGTTGAAAACATGAATCACAATCTGCTCAGTGTTGGATAAATGTGTGATCAAGGACACACAATACTATTCAACTCCACGAAATGTGAAATCAAGAAAGGCGTGTATGGTGAAATTGTGGCTACAGCAAGTCGAGCTCCAAATGACATATATGTTCTAGATGAAGCAACTAAATCATGTCTCATAGCTAAAGAGGATGATACAATAATTGGTAGAAATGATGATCGACTAAGTAAGAAGTTTGCTACAAAGGTGCAAAGTGATTTCGAGATGTCTTTACTTGGTGAGCTGACATACTTCTTAGGGCTTCAAATATCTTAGCAAGAGAAAGGAATGTTTAAATGTCAAGCCAAGTACATCAAGGAAATGCTCAAGAAATTTAAAATGGAAGATTGCAAACCCATCCTTACTCCAATGGTAACAAATTGCAAATTGAGCATAGACGACTCATCTAAGGATGTGGGTCAAAGGTTGTAAAAATCTATAATTAGTAGTCTTCTATATGTAACAGCCTCCCGATCAGATGTTATGCAAGCAGTTGGACAAGTAGCAAGATTCCAAGCAGCACCAAAAGAATCACATATTAAATATTCACCAGCATTGGAATATATTTGCCAGAAGCTTGGGATTCTCCCAAGTTCTCATTAGATTCTCCTTTTCAGAATATAAAGGGGGAGTGGAAGTAGATTATAGGTCTGCAGGACATTTGTATGTTAGGGGGAGTGGAACTGTGTACAGGTCCACAGGATGATTGTGTTTCAGGGGGAGTTACCCTTTGCCATTGATGTCAAAGGGGGAGAGAATGTTGAAGGAAGAGGTGTCATGATCACAGGGGGAGTACTTGTGTTGCCATCAATGCCAAAGAGGGATATTGTTGATCAGCGTTTGTCATTGATGTCAACCCAAGAAGCACCAGAGGCTAACCCAATATTGCATGGGCATTTTGACCTACCAAATTAATATATTTTGGGTCAATAATGCTTTTGATGGTTTCTACTTGTCGATATGTTTCCGTTGATATATGGAATGCCATGTAATTCTTCAATGTTTGAGAGATATTCATGTTTGAAGTTTTCACCCCCAGTTAGTGGGCTAAAACCCCATGGGGTTGGGGCATGGGTCATTGAAAAGTCAAAATTAATATTTTTTAAGCTCCTAAAATCCCTCCCACGTTCACTTGTTGAAGCCCCTCTCAACTTAAGCTTTTATATAAATTGTGATCTTCATTTCCTCCTTAGGAAAGGGATTCAGCCATCTGAAACAGGTCATCATGGAATTTGCACTCTAAATTTTTTTCTATGAAGGTTCAGAAGCTGAACTTTTTATGAGGTGAAGCCAAAATCCTGAGGAAGTTGTTTTAAGAAATTTTAGATCAAGGTGCACAATATTTTTGGAGATATGATCTGTGGAAGTTAGGGTTTTTGCAAGCTCCTTAAATTTATCTCAAAGAAGTGACCTTTGTAAATTCGTCATAAATCTCTCTAAGTATCGGATTGGAATTCTGTAAAAAGTGGCAGATAGTGCACAGTCTGTACTTTTCGCTCTATCAATTTCAGAGCCAAATGAAGAAACAATGAAAAATGGCATGCCGTACAAGTGTGCTTTGCTGAAACAGTCCATAATTAAGGCATTGTGAGAGATTGGGTATAACTCTGTCTTGAAGAATCCAAATTGGGTTAGACCTATGGCATTGGAAAGACAACTCAGAGGAATACTACAAGACTAAAAATCAGATATTGAGGATCTGAAATAACAGAGATACACTAGATTCAATATCAAGCTCCTAGAAGGCAAGAAAAAGCTAGATCATGTGTTGTCAAGGGTTGCAAAGGACCAGACTTTCTATGGAAACAAAGCAAAGAAAGGTGCAGCAGAGGGTAGCATGACAAGATAAGCAACCAAGGTGCATAAAAATAGTAAGAAGTTCATCATATGAAGTCTTCAAGTGGGTAGCACTGCATACAATCATTGTAAAGGTATCATTGTACTTAGTCATTGTAAATACATTATTGTAAAAATTGTACTAGTGTCTATCTGCCAAGGGTTGAAGAGGTAGTGTTAGGAGGTCTAGGATCATCATTAGGTGGTTGTGTCAAAGTTGGGGTTATGGTCTAGTATATCTTCTTCTTCTGCATCATTCTATATCATTGTAAAGTGGACCATTTTCCCCGATACGGGAGTCCATTCTTCTTTTATTCTTCTATAGAGTGGTAGGGTGGTGCTAGGGTGAGTTGTAGCTCATTAGGTGATGGGGCATACATTCAGTTGACTACTGAATAATCTCGGGCATTGGAGCATCCATCCGGTGGGAGCTGGAGCTTTTCTAGATTCTAGGAAGTTGGAGCTTTATTTTCAATTGGAGTTGAATATTAAAGAAGTATTAGAAAAGAATTAGGTGGTTTTTGTCCCGGAGTGGGTTTCCACCTTAAAAATTGTGTGCATTTGTGTTCCTCTTGTTTGCTGCTATCATTGTACAAACACTGATAATAATTGAAGATTAACTAATGCTCTAATTGAAAGGAATACTGATTCATGCCCCCCACCCCCTCTCAGTATTTCCAACAAGTTTTATCAAAGATTGGTTCCCTCAATAGCAGTTTAACGGCTGGAAGGAGGTCATGGAGCATACCAAGAATGGTATACCTCTATTCAATGAAAATAATTATGCACTCTGGAAAGGAAGAATGGAGGTCTATCTCTTGGCGCAAGGTTACGAAGTATGGGACACTATTCAAAATGGATTTACGTCAACCAGGGATGAACAAGGTAAGAATAATTTGGTAAATGATGCAAAAGAAAAGAACATTATTATCAGTGGACTTATTGAATCTACTTATCATAAGGTGTTGGGTTGTAAAACTGCCAAAAATGTATGGGACAAGCTTGAGAATATATATGCAGGTGACTCAAATGTCAAAGAAGCAAAGCTTCAAATCTATAGAGAAAAGTTTGAGCAACTTAGAATGAAAGAAGATTGCAACATTGCTGCATAATTCCAATACGTTGATGAAATAACCAATACTCTGGAAGGATTGGGAGAGCCAGTTGACAAGAAGACTATTATATGGAAGATTCTTAGAACGTTACTAGGGAGATTCAACCCAAAGGTATCGGTCTTAGAATACAGTGCAAATCTGGACAAACTCAGCAAAGAGGAATTACATGGAGTTTTCATAGCATATGAAATGAGACTTGATGAAGAAGAGGGTACTTCGCATCTAGAAACTGCGTTCGTTGCATCTAAGAAAACCAATAAGGATAAACAACCTTCAATTGAAAATACATGCCCCTACAAGTGTGAAGAAAAGGGAGATGATGAAGAAGTTCTTTCAGATGAAGAATATGCTTACTTCACTAGAAAACTAAAAATTTGTAAGGGACAATTCAAAGGTAAACTTCCATTGATATGTTTCAGCTGTAATGAGGTTGGGAATTTTGCAGCAAAATGTCCAAACAGAAGTAATGGCAACTCAAAAGGAAAGAAACGCTTTAATAAATTCAACAAGCAAGAATCCAAAAGGAAATTTCTCTCTAAAGAAGATAACTCATCATCTGATGAAGACAATGACAGTGAAGAAGAAGCCAATGAGAGAGTATTGTTTATGGCCAAGCACAATAAACAACAGGTATCAAACAACGAATAAGAAGGATAGACCATAGAAGAATTTTATGAGGAAGAAATCAAGCTTATAAAATATCTCAAGGAGGAGAATATACGTTCCAATACTCTTGAAGAACAAGTTCAAGGTCTCAAAATTGAAGTTGAAGAACACAAATGCATGGAAGAGTCACTTCAAAAGAAATTGGAAGAAAGAAACAAAGAAAGGGAATATTTAGAAGCCGAAGTAGTCTCGCTGCGTGAGGAAGTGAAGAAAGGAAAAACTATCCAAAACTATGCCAACAGCTCAAGGGCATTGGAAGAACTCATCAATAATCAACGATCTTACAACGATAGAACTGGCATCGGTTACAAAGAAGAAGAAGCAGGACCTTCTACAACAAAATACAATGAACCTATGAGAACTGACATGCATGTAGAATTCACTGGACAAGATTCACAAGAACAACCTTGGAATACAATTCCTCGACGAAAATTTCCATCCAGGTACCAACACATTTTTTATGGCTATTGTTATTCATGTGGAAAATTTGGTCATAAATCTATAGAATGTCTCACATACCCTAGGAACGAACACAATTCCAGGAGATCTATCAAATATGAACCTCCTAGGGCTCAGCGAAACATTAATAGATTTGAACATTTAAGAAATAATATTGAATGTTACAAATGTTGAAACTTTGGACACATAGCCAAAGACTGCAGACTTGAAAATCCTCCAGAAGAATCGTTGAAGCCACAGAACAAACAAACATGGAAGAAGAAGAAGAATGATAATTGTGCTCTCGCTTTCAAGGCTCAAAAGAACAAAGATGTGTGGTATGTCGACAACAGTTGCTCAACGCATATGACTAGAGATAGAAGGAAATTTGTATCTCTGAAAGAGAAGAAGGATGGAAACATATCCTTTGGAAATGATGGATCTTCAAATGTTATAGGATCAGGTACTGTCACTCTCGGAAGCAAAGATGCTCTAGCCAAGAATGTTCTATTGGTTGAAAACATGAATCACAATATGATCAGTGTTGGACAAATGTGTGATCAAGGACACACAATACTATTCAACTCCACGAAATGTGAAATCAAGAAAGGCGTGTATAGTGAAATTGTGGCTACAACAAGTCGAGCTCAAAATGACATATATGTTATGGATGAAGCAACTAAAGCATGTCTAATAGCTAAAGAGGATGATACAATAATTGGTAGCAATGATGATCAACTAAGTAAAAAAATTGCTACAAAGGTGCAAAGTGATTTCGAGATGTCTTTACTTGGTGTGCTGACCTACTTCTTAGGGCTTCAAATATCTCAGCAAGAGAAAGGAATATTTATATGTCAAGCCAAGTAAATCAAGGAAATGCTCAAGAAATTTAAAATGGAAGATTGCAAACCCATCCTTACTCCAATGGTAACAGGTTGCAAATTGAGCATAGGAAACTCATCTAAGGATGCGGATCAAAGGTTGTACAGATCTATGATTAGTAGTCTTATATATGTAACAGCTTCCTGACCAGATGTTATGCAAGCATTGGACAAGTAGCAAGATTACAAGCAGCACTAAAATATTCACATATTAAATATTCACCAACATTGGAATATCTTCGCCAGAAGCTTGGGATTCTCCCAAGTTCTCATTAGATTTTCCTTTTTTAGAATATAAAGGGGGAGTGGAAGTAGATTACAAGTCTACAGGACGGTTGTATGTCAAGGGGAGTGGAACTGTGTGTAGGTCAGCAGGATGGTCATGTTTCAGGGGGAGTCACCCTTTGCCATTTATGTCAAAGGGGGAGAGAATGTTGTAGGAAGAGGTGTCATGATTGCAGGGGGAGTACTTGTGTTGCCATCATTGCCAAAGGGGGAGATTGTTGATCAGTGGTTGTCATTAATGTCAACCCAAGCAACACCAAGTGCTAACCCAATATTGCATGGGAATTTTTACCTAAAAAATTAATATATTCTGAGTCAATAATGCTTTTTATGGTTTCGACTTGTCGATATGTTTCCGTTGATATATGGCACGCCATGTAATTCTTCACGGTTTGAGAGATATTCATGTTTGAAGTTTGCACCCCCAGTTAGTGGGCTAAAACCCTATGGGGCTGGGGCATGGGTCATTGAAAAGTCATAATTAATATTTTTTAAGCTCCTAAAATCCCTCCCACGTTCACTTGTTGAAGCCCCTCTCAACTTAATCATTTATATAAATTGTGATCTTCATTTCCTCCTTAGGCAAGGGATTCGACCATCTGAAACAGGTCATCGTGGAATTGGCGCTCTAAATTTTTTTCTACGAAGGTTCAGAAGCTAAAATTTTTATGAGGCGAAGCTGAAATCCTGAGGAAACAGCTATAAAAATTTCAGATCAAGGTGAGCAAAATTTTTGGAGATATGATCTATGGAATTCAGGGTTTTTGCAGGCTCCTGAAATTCATCTCAAAGAAGTGACCTTGGTAAATTCGTCATAACTCTCTCTCTGAGTATCAGATTGGAATTCCGTAAAATTTCACAGATAGTGCACAATTTTTACTTTTAGATCTATCAATTTCAGAGTGAAATGAAGAAACAATGACACATGGCATTCCATACAAGTGCGCTCTGCCGAAACATTCCATAATTTGGGCATTGTGAGAGATTGGTTATAAATATCTCTTGAAGAATCCAAATTGGGTCAGACATATGGCATTGGAAATATGACTCAGAGGACTACTACAGGACTAAAAATCAGATATTGAGGATCTAAAATAACAGAGATACACCAGATTCAATATTGAGCTCCTAGAAGGCAAGAAAAAGCTAGATCATGTGCTGTCAAGGGTTGCAAAGGACCAGACTTTCTATGGCAGCAAAGCAAAGCAAGGTGCAGCAGAGTGTAGCATGACAAGAGTAGAAACCAAGGTGCATAATAGCAGCAAGAAGTTCATCATATGAAGTCTTCAAGTGGGCAGCACTACATACAATCATTGTAAAGGTATCATTGTACTTAGTCATTGTAAATACATTATTTTACAAATTGTACTAGTGTCTGTCTGCCAAGGGTTGAAGAGGCGGTGTTGGGAGGTCTAGGATCATCATTAGGTGGTTGTGTCAAAGTTGGGGTTATGGTCTAGTATATCTTCTTCTTCTGCATCATTCTATATCATTGTAAAGTGGACCATTTTCCCTGGTACGAGAGTCCATTCTTATTTTATTCTTCTATAGGGTGGTAGGGTGGTGCTAGGGTGAGTTGTAGCTCATTAGGTGTTGGGGAATACGTTCAGTTGACTACTAAAGAATCTTGGGCATTGGAGCATCCATCTGGTGGGAGCTGGAGAAGAATTATTTTCTAGATTCTAGGAAGTTGGAGCTTTATTTTCAATTGGAGTTGAATATTAAAGAATTATTAGAAAATAATTAGGTGGTTTTTGTCCCGGAGTGGGTTTCCACCTTAAAAATTGTGTGCATTTGTGTTCCTCTTGTTTGTTGCTATCATTGTACAAACACTGATAATAATTGAATATTAACTAATACTCTAATTGAAAGGAATACTGATTCACCCCCCCCCCCCTCCTCAGTATTTCCAACAAGTGTTATGTCTTTGATGCCTAAATGGCGAAAGGCTTGGAACCCCTCCTGGTAATGGGGGGAGGTCCAAAAAATGCCTAGATCGATGAGGCTCCATTGGGTCCATTCTGGTGTCGACTAGGTTTGGTTTTGGAAAAATTTGAGAGGATAGAGTCTACAGTCAAAGAAAAATTATGATCACATACATAAAACAAAGTGAAAATAAAGATAAATGTTCCCTTTAAATTAATCCTATGTGATCAAGCAATTAAAAAAGTGGTTTTTGTTTGTTTCCATATGATACTCAAAATCCTAGAAGACCTATTCGTCCTTACACACTCAAATGTAACTGGGCCTTGAGAAGATATCTTGCGAGAGCTAGCACAACGTCCCATAAGAGCTAGCGACGTCCCCAATTAGCTGAAGAAAATCCACCAAGGTAAGGGTAGAGGGTCTGGCGCTTGCCTACACCATCACCTATAGGGAAAGGATGCCCTAGTTTTGGTCACTAAGTACCACCATCCCACATTACCGTTCGAGTCTTAGGCTTCTTGGTAAGTCAGCTAACAGTACCGAGTATCATCCAAGTCAGATAGCTCTGATTGATACCTTCCCACATTGCGCCTAAGCCTAACCCCCTCTGAAATAGGTCTCTGTCGCGCTCGAGTTCTCTTTTCCGTGGGCTGATAGGTGGATTTGAAGCTCCCTAAATGGTCAAATTCTATGTTTCAATATGAAGAATGATCAAGGCATATTATTGGATGCCTACCCCCTTAATCGTAACTTAAGCTATAAATTCTTTTGTGGCCCCTGTGGGGAGAATTTAGTGAGTTTGGTTAAGTTAGTTTTAGGTGTCTTTTCTTCGCTTAGTGAGTGAATGTGTGTGAGCACAAAGTGTACAATCACATAGTTTGAACGTGTGGATATTCAATGATCCTTTTCAAAATCCCCTATTTAAACTATGTTGTATTGTTCCTTTCTCAAAAGAAAAACATGTGCGGATATGGTCCGCTTTCAATTTTTCCTAGTTAATCTATGTGATCAACTATAGGGAGATGGAAAGTTGTGAATAAGGAGTGTTCATATGATTACCTAGGATACCAGAGGGTGCAAAGGTAGCAGAGATTACATGCTCTTCTATCAACAAGTCAATCCTAGTCCCGAAATTCCTAGTGCAAAAATTGAACTAAACTAATAACTTTTACACTAGAAAAAATAAACTAGCTACACATGCGTGGTCTTGGGCCACTTACTTTGGCTAGTTATCTAGGTGTGTTGGTACCAAAAATTGAAAAACATATTTTTTTTCCGGAATGAAATTTATTTCCCCCCCTACTTAAACTATGTGTGAACTTTGCAAAATTCAACTTGAAATAAAACTAACACTAAGCCTACAAAAGCAGCTAAGAGTGAGATTTAGCAAGCTATGGGGTACCAAAACCAGTGCTAGCAGGTGTATTAGGGGTCGCCAAGCACTTTACAAGTAGGAAAAGATAGAAATAAGGGAGAAATTTCTCTTTCTGTCTTTTGCAGACAAAAGGCTGAAACAAGCACGATGTCTACATGCAGGTCAGCTTTGAATGTGCACCCTGGGTGCATCTATGGGAAGGAAAAGTGTGCAAATTTATGCAAAAGTAATTTTGGGAGCTATTCTACTTGAGTCTGTCACTTGGAATGAACTAGGGACTACAAGAGAAAACAAGGGAAATTTAGCTCCACTCCACAGCACAGACAGAGGTCTCTGCAAAAAAAATCACAACCACATAAACTTGGTAATAAACGTTAATGAAGTTGCCAATTCTGTTGAAGTGTGTTTGGTGCACGTATGTATGAAATCACACCAAATTAAGGGGTGTGGTCTATGCACTTAATTTATTGGTAATAGGCAGAAAAGAAGTGGATTCAAGCAAGTTAGGGGAACAAGCTAGAATCATAAGCATACTAGATATATAAATAGCATGCATATATAAACTAAAAATAAACTAAAACTAAAACAAATAAACACAAGCTTTAAAAAGAGTCAAACATCTACAATTGAGTGCTGGTAGGAAAATAAGAGTGAAAATTTACCCTCTTGCCAAAGGGCCCCTAGAACATGGGTTTTAAGTCTTGATGCAAGGATGTTTTTACCCCAAGCTTGCCTCAGTGCAAAGTCTCCCTCTCTCTCTACTATGTTGGACTGATCTTGTTGGATGGTCAACAATTGAGTCCCCTCTATCTTCAGCTCCGAATCACACACTGCTGGTATTGCTTGGGCAATTCTGGCTAGCATAACAATGTGTTCACCAATTCTTCATCTCATGGTGGCCTTCTATAGGAGAATTAAAATCCTCCTTCCCTCTCTTGGTACATTGTGGATGGTGACCCAAGAGAGGGGTATGATTCCTTTGTGTGCTAAAAATATTCCATTGTTTTCTCACTTGATGTTTAAGGAGGCTTTGGTGGCTGTCCTTAGGTGGCTTTAAGTGAGGAATCACTTTCCTATGCTTTGTGTGGTCTCAGAAAGTGACATTTCTCCACTCACAGGATTGCGCACATTTCGGGTCAAGGCGTGCAAAGGCACTCTTCATGAATGATAATGCGTGCAAAAGCATTTATGAATTGCTCAAATTTTATTTTTCCTCAGACCTTAGAGATTTTTAAATACTTTCTTGATTCTGTAATGTCTTCTAGCCCTATAAATCCTTCTGCTTGACATTAAGTAATGTCGTCTTATGCTTGTACGATTTTCCAATGTTAATGCCCTCCTTGGCTTTGAAGGTAGTCTTCCACATATCAGAGGGTTTGATTGGTACCTGGTGATACCCAAAATTAAAGTCGATCTTTCTGAAATAATTTTCCCCTTTGATTTTTTCCAGAAGGTCATCAATCCATGGGATTAGGTACCTATTCTTGACAGTGATATTTCTCAGCACCCGATAGTCAATACAGAGTCTCTAAGTCCCATCCTTCTTCTGGAAAAACGTGACAGGGTGATGAAATCGGTCGGGTGTGACCTTTCTGCAGCAGCTCTTGAATGTGCCTCTTGATTTCATCGTTCTCCATAATAGAGCATCGATATATCAGTCCATTGGGCAAAGGCGCACCTAGGGTAAGATTGATGGGGTGCTTGACTTGACAGTGCAGAGGCACCCTTATGGGTGAGGTGAAGATATTCCCGTACTCCTCCAAAACCTTGTCCATTTTTTGTTGTCGTGTGGAGGAGCCCTATCTAGAGGTCATGATCAAAGTCTTCTTCTTGCCTTGGGGGTGGATCATCGAGAAAACAAATTTCTTGGTTTTGGAAATGAGCTTACTATAATGTTTTGTAGTAACCAAAGAGATAGCAACAAGCAGTGGTACCTCTGGTATCATGTAGAACTTACTGCCCAAAGTAACAATAACAATGTGAGGTTGGGACTTATACACAACATGTCGCTTCCACAAGTATGGTTGGCCTAATGATACATCATAAACATCAAGAGGAGCAATGTCACATAATACCTCATCCATGAAGGACTTGATGTTGTAGGGAAGGTGACACTATTGGCTGACGCAAAGATTCCATCCTTGGTGAAGCCACTCGATGGTGTATGGCTATGGGTGTGCTATGGTTGGCAAGCCCAACCACTTCATGACCTCTATTGAAATGAGGTTCTTTTGGATCTATTGACGGGAAAATTTGTCTGACCAAAAACAGGGGATCTGCCCAATTAGACTCTAAACCGTTTGTGATAGGGATCCCGTCCAGGGTATGGGTTCGGCTACCACTGAATACTCCTTCTCTGGACACAAATGAGCCCTACAGAGTTATAGGCATACAATTATCGGATGATACAAGGCAAAATATCGATGATTGTCAATGAGCATAAATACTACAAATAGAAAGACAAAAATAAAACATGCAGCTGAAGGAGATTCTGTTAGCAGCATATCATTAAGGTCGTGTTTGTAAAAGTTGTTCAAACCATAAAATAAACAGTTCTTCTTGGCAAAAAAAACTTATGCGTACTTGAGCATTTTCGTGAATGCATAAAGATATCAACAAGGTGGCGCTGGCGTTAATCAACCCAAAGGACATGTGTCTGAAAGAAAATTTTCTCCACTTAGTTATGAATGTGGTTTTGAGATGATCGGGCTCAGCCACTAGTACTTGATTATACCCTGAAAACCCATCCAATAGAGAGAAAATTTCAGACCCTGATACAGCTTGAAGGATTTTCTCCATAGGAGGAACTCGATAGTTGTCTTTGTTGGAGGCTCTGTTCAAATTCCTGAAGTCTATGCAAAAATGGATTTTTCCAGATTTCTTGCGAACAGGGACCAAGTTTGACACCCAGGTCAAATGTCTATCTTTGAAAATTATCCACGCATCCAAGAGATTCTTTAGTTCCTTTTGGATCATTGGTTCTAGAGCTAGGTGTACTTTTCTTAGTTTTTGTTGGAACGGTTTCACTCCTTCCTTAATGGGTATGACGTGTTGGATGATCCGTGTATCATAAGTCCGAAGATCGTCATACGTCCAGGAAAACGCATCTTGGTATTTCTTAAATAATCCGGTGAATGCTTGTTTCTCCTGAGGGGTGCACTCATTACTTAAATTTACAAGCTTGGGATCCTTGTCTATCCCGAGGTTAATTTGTCGGTGTGCTAACGTGGAACTTTGCACCTTCGTGTTTGGGGGCTCCCTGAAACGGTTCTATAAGTCGAACAACTTTTCGAGTGAGATGACCCCTTTGGGTATGGGATTTTCTTTCTGATTTCTTAGTTCCTCCTACAAAGCCTGATCATGATCCTCTTCTTCCATAACTGCGTCTTTGAATATATCTGTTTTGAGCATGAAATCCAGTACCTGTTGGTCATCATTGAAAACGCGTAAATTAGTAACATTGTCTGGTATGGATGGATTGTATATAACTTCAATAGAAAATCCATCTCTAAGTGGGGTGAACCTAGCGGTAGCGTTGGCAAGTGTATCGGTTGTTGCATTATGCATTCTAAGTACAAATTTAATACCAAAAGCATCGAAATCTGAAATTAAGCACCATACCTCTTGCTGGTAACCTTTCAGACGGGGAGACAAGAAATGGATGGTGTTGCATACCTGACGAGTGATAATCTCGGAATCGCCGATTACCTTCAAACAATGGACTTTTAGATCTATGGCCTTCTGGAGTCCTAGTAATAGTGCCTCATACTCAGTTTTATTATTGGTGCATTGGAACTCTAACCGACAGGAAATTAGAAATTTTTTCTTCTAAGGGTCTAGTAAGATGCAGCGTGCACCAGCCCCGTCTTTGGTTTTGGAGCCGTCATAGTATAGGGTCCATGTTTCATCTTCTGATTGGACAAGGCTATCCGAGCCTGTTAAGGATGTGCTAGGGGCATCAGTTTCTAAAGAATCTTGGTTGGATGGGGGGGAGTTTTCAGCAACCAGAAGCAGCTCAGACTGAATGTCTTGGGTGATTAGGGATTGGTGAGTCTGATAACAAACAAAGATGGACTCTAAGAAACACGTACCAAGATCTTCTTGCACAAAACTGACTGGTTCGTTAGTTTCATCCAGGTCAGTCACATTATGTTTCATGTATGGTTCACTCTCGATCCATATTTGGTTATTCCTACCTTTGTACGGGAGCCAAAGGTGGGACCAATCAGTGGAAAAGTACCCCTGCAGTTT